>JAAAKG020134002.1:0-23068 GCA_010014905.2 Druon quercuslanigerum | reverse complement strand
GGGACGCCTGCACGGGGGTTCGCCCCCCTACAGAAAGCCCTCAAAAAAGGAACTCAGCGGGATGTACAAAGAGTGAGGGGGGGGGGGGGGGGGGGGGGGGGCTGAACAGTTCAACAAAAAAACCTCCGTAGAAAAATTGATTTTCAGAATACATTTATTATCCGATTTAAAATTTTTTTATTTAAATTAAAGCTAAAAAAATTTTGTATCGAACTTTTATGCTAAATTAAAAATTTTAATTCTAAATAGACAAATTCTCTATAAACTAAATGACTTTATAACTTAAAACATCAATTTCCTAACTAAAACGTTAATTTAAAAGAAAAAAAAATGTGTACAAAATAGTTAAATTTTTGACAGAACAGATGAATTTATAACAAAACTGATGCATCTTCAATAAGAAAATAAATTTATAAAAACCACCGTGTTTTAACAAAAAAAAACGAATTTGCAAAAAAAAATTAATCTTTCACCTAAATATTTCAAATTTTAAAAAAAATTTAAAGCAAGAATCTCAATTCTCTTACCAACCTAAATAATTTATTTTAACTTAGAAAGACCTATTTTTACTAAAAAGTGAACAGTTATAATTAAAATTTGAAAAATCGATTTTTAATGAACAAAATTGAACTTTCAAGAATGAAGTTTAATTTTTAAGTCAACAATTTTTAACTAAAGTCAAGAACCTTCTAACTGGAAAATAAAATTTTCACCAGTTATTTGGAATTTCATCCAAGTACTTTGATTTCTGATTTATAAAAATAAATTTTTGATAGCGCATTAGTTAGTAAGATTTTCAGTTGAAAATTAATTTTTAAACAAAGAAAAGGACTTTGTGTCAAAATTTTTTTAAATTTTTAACAAAAAAAAACATCAATTTTCAACTCACCGGGTCCAGGTACAGATTGATGATACGGGTTGTTATGTGCTACAGGACTACTCGGATGCACGTACGTTTGGTGTTCAAAATTGTAGCCAAATGTCTGTATCCCAGCATCCCAATTAATTAATAGGTTATCTATATCCTCTTTAGTTAAAACCTCATTATTCTTAAGAGAAGGTAGGTCCCAGTCCTTTTTTTGCCTTTTAACTGATTCTGTAAAAATATTGCTGATTACTGGTTGTATTATTGTAAAACTTGGTAAAGATCTTCATTTTAGTACCCTATAAAAAGCTCCACAGTAAAAATTAGGTAAAATTAGGTAATTAGTAATTAGGTAAAATTACGTTATTAGTTATTAGGTTGTTGCAAGCGAGAGTAAAAATATATTATGTGCCCGGAAAACCGTTTATACAGATTTCCACATGCGCCAGAGGTAATTTTTTACGTGGCGTAGAAAATAAATAATTAAGTACTTTCAAATTTACGTTTAAGAATCCTAAAACTGGACTTAATAAGTATAATTTTATTCTTTAATTTTTTAATTTCAATGCAGTATACACGACCTATGCATGCAGATATGAGTGTAATAAAAAATATTTTGGAGGTTACGTCTATACATAAACAGCCATTGTTTGACAATTAGGAATAAATTTTTAGATCCTGCTTGGACGTCGGATGGAAGAAAAAGTATCTGACTACTTATCCTCTAAGTTTTGAGCGTAAGCAGTAAGAAGTTTCTTCGTAAAATAAAAGAAGTCAAAAAAAATTTGGTACTTTTTTAGTGCCCATCGACGTAACAAGCAATAAATTTCTTATTTTAAAGCAGCAGTTACTGAACAAAAGATTAACATCTTCTTGAGAACGGTCAAAATATCTGCACGTCGAGGGCCAAATAATAATACCAATCACATTACAGGAAACCTCAAATACCTAATTACGACTCTTTACAGATGCACATATAAAAGTTTCAAATTTATTTATTTATTGTAAGAAAAAAAGGTAGACTAAAAGATGGTTCATATAAATTTGAGACGGTCCGTCTTATTTTCACAATTAAAATAAAATAATAAAGATACGGGCGAACATTTACATTGATACGCCTCTGACTCGTAAGTAAACATCCGAGTAGAGCTAAGGGAGGATTCGACGAATCGTTCGATCATGCGATAGGTTGCGTGCGTCATCGGCTAATAAGTGGGGATGGGACCAGTGCACATTATATATTGATCCCGGTATCGGTACCAATTCACTTCTTGTAAAAGTCTCAACATTGGGAGACGCGTTTGGCTCCTCACATGACCAACTGCCAATGCCAACTCCACACTAAAATTCTGATAAGATACCAACTAAATTTGAATTCGCCTTCAAGTATTTAATGACTTGTCCTAATTCATTATCTTTGAATTAGGATAATGAATGTGAGTTTTTAGAGATTTATAAACGAAAAATGTGTGTAATTTATGTCACAACCATGTACCTTGTTTTACTATAAGGACCTTATTGTGCATCGTTACCTCAGGGAGTTTATAAAAAAATTTAAATTGGAAAAAAATAACAATGGTTGTAATGTGTGTCACAACTCTGCACCTTATTTTACTATAAGGACCTTGTTGTGCATGATTACCTCAGGGAGTTTAATTGAAAAATTTATTGGAGGAAATAAAAAATATGTGTCATTTATGTCATTTCTCTGCACCTTATTTTAATATAGGGACCTAGACGTGCATGATTAAAGCTTCAGGGGCTAGCAGTAAAAAAACCAAGAGTGAATAAAAAGTTTATTATGATCAATCTGAGCGACGCTAAAATTGTGGATCCTCGTACAACCCTGCACCTTGTGTCACTATAAGGACCTTGTTGTGCGATGAAACACAGAAGCAAAAACAGAATCGTGTGCGTTAAGGTCATATAGATCTTATGAGCAAAATTTATATACTTGAATCCAAACCATCATTAAAATACGCAATCATCTCTCCCTTGATTAGAATCCATAATCTGTCACTTTGGTCATAAAATAATAATTAAAAATTCAGTGGAAATTTTTTATGGCTAAGAAAAGTTTGAAATGCTACACTGCTTTCACTAAAAATTAGTATAATGTTTAGTCAATGCTTACCGTGTTAAAATAATATAAATGCACTAGAACTGAACTTCGAATATCGAGAAACAGAAAATTTATCCCCGGTCTTGATAGAACGATCACGTTACAACTGATACCTGTCTGGTGGGATACTCAAGAAAGTAATAGTAGAGTGATTGCGTAAACTCATTAACAGTTCGGCCGATTTGATTTCGGGGGAATAATTGAGAGTCGTAAATACCGAGCGTCTAGATGCACAGCTGTGCTATTGTATCCGTCCGAGCTCATTCAACTTTGCAGGAAGATAAGAATGTAAACAAAATAAGAATGCGGAAATGTTGAATTTATTCTCTCCGAAATAAAATCAATAATAACTGGCTCATTTTGCACTTTAAATGTACCGGGGGAAATAATTAAAAAAACATAAAAATAACCAACAAAATAAATTCGTTTTAAAATTTGGAATTTTTTTTTAAACGCTTCACGGTAAAAGTTCGTCAAAATGGGGGACGATAAAAATGATAGCGAAAAGAAAACAAATAGAGCTAGTAGAAAAATTAAAATTTCCGAATCTATGTTAGAGGAAATGAATAAAGAGCTTTTTTTGAACAGTCGTCGGATCTTTTGGACAAAGAATCGAAAAATGAAAATGAACCAGCTAATAATACACGTGATCAAATTAATTCTGTACCTGAGAATGCCGAGATTGAAACAAGTAAATTAGTGAATATCGCCGAAGAGAGAGATTCACAAAATGACTCTGAAGTACAAGATAATTTAGGTACGCGAAATAAAGCGGCTACACAGAGCAATTTAGATTCAGAAGATTTTAATTCCTGAGATCGCAGAAATGGATCAATTAATGGTCACACTTGAAAAATTACAAAAAGATATGAACAAATCTATAATATCACAAAATACTTTAATAAGATTGGTGAAAGCAGAAAAAATAAGGCATCGCGAATTTGAGGTGGATACAGAAAAAAGAATCGATTCTGTTGTAACTTCCTTAGTAAAGAGAATGGACGATCGTATAGAAATGCAAAAAGAAAATTAAAATCAGCAAGATAGGATTTTAGAAGAATACTTAGGTAATATCGAGCAAAACGTCTGTTCACTTAAAAAGAAAACGGAAGAAGTCCTAACCAATCAGGCAGAACTTATTGTTACAAATATTGACAATCGGAGGCGCTTTCAAAATATTGAAGATTATCAAGATATACTAGAAAGGAGAATAGGTAGGAATATGGGTGGAAGCAATATTAAAATCCCATGGCTAAAAAACTATCCTGTAGCAAAATTTTCAGGGTCAGGCAAAGAAAGACCAATGACGTTTCTGAATGATTTTAATGAATATATAAATAAAGCATTATATAAAAATGAATCTACGATTAGAGAAAAATTCATTTCAAAATTCTGGAATGATAATATTCCTTTTCAAATTACCTATGTTTATACGCGACAAAGTAGCGAATGAAATAAAAGAACTTTTGGACATGGGAATAATACAACGAACCAATAGCGCCTACATAAGTCCATTAGTGGTAACTATAAAAAAGACGGTTCTATAAGACTTTGTTTTGACGCTAGAAAACCAAACGAAATCATCGTAAATGATTACGAATGCGCACAGCTACCCGAAGTTTTATATCAAAGATGTGCTGGAACCTAAGTAATATCGACCTTGGACTTAACTAGTAGCTTTTGGCAAGTACCATTGCATCCCGAGTCTATAAAATATACCGCATTCTTATATGAAGGAAGGTCTTACGAATTTCGCGTCACGCCTTTCGGTTTAAAAACGAGCACAGCTGCATTGGTTAGGGCTTTAGATTTTGTTTTAAATGGTTTAGGAAACTTAGTTATTACTTTTATTGATGACATGTTATGTACCTCACGAAGTACAGTACAGCACCTCGAACACTTGGAATTCTTATTCCAGCGTCTAGAAGATAACAATAAATAACATAACATAACAATAAATTTTGAAAAATCACAATTCTTTCGACCAGAAGTCAAATTTTTAGGCCATATCTTAACGCCACTTGGAATTAAAACAGACCCTGATAAAATTAAGGCGATTAATAAATTTCCAAAACCTCGGAATTTAAAAGAACTACGCGGATTTTTAGGTGTAATAAATTTTTATATAAAATTTACTAAAGAACACGCACAGAAAATAGCATCCTTTTTGAATTTATTGGGCATAGGAGCGAAATGGATATGGGATTTAGAAACGGATGATGCTTTCAAAAAAATTAAAACGTTATTCTGCGGATTAACAAGTCTATCATATCCGCATTTAAATAAACCCTTCTATCTACAAACTGATGCAAGCGAACGAGCATTATGAGCGGTCCTTTATGAAATAGACGCAAATATAGAAAATACGCATATATCATTTGCTAGTCGTACTTTAAAGGGATCCGAATTATTATATTACACGACAGAAAAAAGCTATTAGCTATCGTTTGGGCTCTAATAAAATTTAGGTCATATACATTAGGTGCCAGATTAATTATTCGTACCGATCATAAAGCCTTAACATTCCTAAAGACGTGCAAATTAGTTAGTGGCAGATTAACACGGTGGATTTTAGGAATACAAGATTATACATTTACGATAGAATATTGCGAAGGTAAAAAAAACACTCTTGCAGAAACTCTAAGCAGAATTCCATAATCGGAATTAAGGGACTCCTTAGCCAACGCTTAAAAAATATTCGCAAGGAACAAAAAAATGATCTTATTTTGCAACAATGCACTTAAGTGATTAATGAGAATAAAACTTAAAGATTTAAAATACAAGAAAAACTCGTTGACTTTATTGCTGGACGAATGTCATGAACTTTATGGTCATGTTGGTCCATTAAAAGTATTTAGAATGATAAAATGATTAGGCAAAAAAAGCAACTTGTGACTCATGCCAAAAGAACAAGGTCACAAACCAAACGAGTTACGCATAAATGAAAAAGTATACGCCAAAAAAACCGGGAGAAATATTATCAATCGATTCTTTTTGTCCTTTACCCTCATCAAAAGGGGGATTTAAATATATCTTATCCACAATCGATGCTTTTAGCAAATTCATATGCTTATATCCTTTAAGAAGAAAGACCCAGCATCTAGGCGCTCTGTAAAGCGCAGTCGCGAACGTCACGCCCACACTTTTCCGCGAGGCGCGGGGGTTTTAATAGAGAATCCCTTTTAAAAAGGGGATGCTGAGCCTGATTTGGCATTATAGGGCTCCCTGGCGAGCGAGGGTGAACAAGTTTCACACTGGGTCCAGGGCTAAGACTTAAAACCTCTTAGTCCATGAAGCTTGTGGAAACTGTTCTCTGTGTAGGAAAATAAAGAGAAGTCTGTCGAGCTTGGCTCCAGCTTCATTTAGCTTTCTTAAAGCATAGTCTAGCTGATATCGAGAACGGGCGTGGGAATTGCATTTCCACTAACCAAGTTAAGTGTCAGCAAAGATATTTTCGAATTACAAAGTATCTCGAGTTGATATCGATCCTGGATACTTAGATTTTTCTGGATGTTTGTAAAAGAGACCGACTCTTATTTCCAGCTAGCCCGGGTATTAGAGAAATTGCGTAGAATATAAGACCTCTGAGTCTTCACTTAAATGTCCCGCGAGTAGGACCTAAAATTTTGTATATTGCGATGTATTTTCGTGTATGTGCTTGTAAAAAAGGATAAAATAAAATCCTAAATTCAAAGATAAATCTGAGAAGTAACATCCTTATTTATATATATACTAGAAAAGTATTCGGCCCGAGCACTGGTTGAGCTCCCCGGAGGCAGTGTTTCCGTGTGCCAGAACGCGAAAGAATATATATATATATACATAGAGTCGGAGAACCTTTTACCATATTCCAAAATACTGAAAGCCGGACAAGATCATCATAGATCACAGAACGCAATTTCCGTCAGATCAATGGAAAAACAAACTTAAATTAGAAGATATCCAGGTAATTTTATCCTCAATTCGTCACCCCCAAAGTAACCTAGTAGAGAGAATCCATAGAGCACTCAAGATTTTTCCGATCCCTAATTTTAGAAAATCACAGCGCATGGTGCAAATGGGTACGCATTATAGAATCATGCATGAATGAAACACATCATGATACCGACGAATTCACTCGGATAGAAATTCACATGAATGTTAAACCTAAACGAACATGGGAAAATTGGTTTAAGTTCCTCCCAAACCCCCCAGACCAAGAATATGAGAGAGAAATTGAAATGGTTTATAATAATATTTTAAAAAAGGGTAAGAAACGCGCCGCAGCGTTAAGTAAAACCCGTAAAATTACCAAATTTTTAAATTTGGTAATTTTTGGAAGGCGATCAGGTCCTTTTAAAAATATTAAACAAATCGGATAAAGATAATAAAATACTAGAAAAATTTCTACAAATCTACGATGGACCATACATTTAAAAAGAAACAGGTCACACCGAGGACATTTATTTTATGGGACCCCAAGGAATTAGAAGAGAAGGGTATGTACCATACCCAAGAATTAAAAGAATATTAGGAAATAATTATTGAAAATAAATAATTCTATACAACCATTTCTCAAATCGTCAGAAACAAATAACAAATCATGAACATAAATAAATACGAGAAATTGCGAAAAGTAACTACTCAGTAGCGGTCACAGCAAATTGGAATGAGCGTCATAAATATTTCGAATATAATGGATCAATTATTAAAATTGAAAAATTAATCAACCCGAGTCTGACATTCGCAGGAAGCGGAACGTTTTAATCGTATAATTTTCTAAAACTAAATCTAACAATAAGTTTAAATATAAGTTGCAAGTAAGAAAAAGTAGTGCTAAATACTTATAATTAGGAAGAATTCACCACAAAATTAAGAAAAATAGGATAATAGTTAAATAATAATAGTTAAAATAGGATAATAGTTCAGTGCATGAAACAGCATTAAATATTTGCGTAACCAGTTGCACAAAGAAAAAATAAATATAAGAAATTATTTTGATTATCTGTAGATTAGAAGTAATGCTGATGTTATGTTATTTAAGCATGAGTAGAATAGCAAAAGATAGCTGGAAAAACAAAACTAAGAAAAATGCACTTGCTTGGGATTTCCTGGACTAATTTTTTATTTTTTTTTTTTAATTTTATTTGTATATATATATATATGAAAGAAGAAACGATTCTCCTAGTTATTTGAATTTTTTTTGTTTATTTACTCTTATAAAACAGAGGATTTAATTGGAGAAAAGGAGACACCCAAGTAGAATAAGTCGTTTCGTTCGGGACAAGGTACTCAGAAGGATAAAACGTAGTGCCAAAAAAAAAAGTAGAAACTAGAATTGGGGGTATTTGTTTTGTTAACAGATGACACACGCAAGGCCAGATCTATCGGAAACAAAAATTTTTGAAGATAGGGGCACTCAAGCACCTCGAGATTTTAAAATAACCATCCTGAATGAAGAAAATCTGGGCATCTCAAGCCATCGCTTACATTGCATTAAAAACGCCGCAAATAAAAACACGACCAGGAAAAATAAGGGCAATCAGACCCTCAGGTATACCTTAGATCTTCCACATAGAAAGAGAAAGAGAAAAATCTTCGAGAAGAAAAAATTGTATACCCATCGGAAAAGCCGTGGATCACCCTCACTGAAAATTCTTCAATTACAACTAAACCTAAAATAAGAACAAGCCAAAATATAGATATGAGAAACTCTAAAGAACTGGAACATCTTCAAGAATTTTACACCGAGTCTAATCAAATAAGACAAAAAAGGAATAAAAACTTTGTTATGTTTCAAATTAACTAGTTGAGAACGACTGGGAAATCTACGCAAGGGACCACTCGATCTCCACTCAATTTTCTAAAAGCAAATTGGGTGAAGATCCTACGTGACCACTTGATTTCACAGCTTCACAATGACGAGCTTGCTTCCCCCTTCGAGTGAGTCACTCAGCCAAACAATAGCCCGAGTACTCTTTCCAGAGGGCCAGATAACAGCTGTTGGCAAGCAAACGGCCTTGCTGACAGCTGGAACGACAACATGGGCCACAAGTCAGTCACGTACGCCAGAGCTTCTCCATCTCTCTCACTCCTGCGCGCATCCTATCCTCTTCCTTTTCCTCTATCTTCTCTATTCTTCTTTCGCGTTCTGGCGCACGGAAACACTGCCTCCGGGGAGCTCAACCAGTGCTCGGGCCGAATACTTTTCTAGTTTTCAATTAAATAAATATGATTTCAAGCAGTTTAAATAAAAGAAACCTAATTTTACACCCCCCCCCCCTCCTGTGATCAAACTAAATTAATGAGAATACTTTAATTGATGTGCGTGTACCCAAGTCAGTTGTGTATACGTACATCAAAACTTTCCATGTAAATATGAGAAAAGAGGAAAGAATTGAAATAAATACTTCTGTTAGCTTTTAACTTATATAAAAGAAGGGGAAATAATGAACTAATTAAGTAGCCTAGGAAAGAAGGATCGTTGGAAATTCAATAAACGAATTAAAATTTTGAGTAAGAATTAATAATTAATGATAAAAAAACCAACTATCGTTCTATTCGTCTTACCTTCTCCGTTCCTTCGGGAAAATAAAGCTGGGATAGTGTTTAGTCTTCGTTCTAAATTTCAGAATTTTCACTTAGTTATAAGTATTTTTAATTATTAATTAAAGTTTAGCTACTGCCGCATGCCCTCCGCGCGCTGCCAACCACACCGCTGCCATCGGCGTCAAAGTTCGCCGCCACGTGGGCCCCTACCTCATCTGGACCGTCCCAAGACGTCAACGCAGCCAAGTCTACTTCGCCGGCCTCACCATGCGCTGCTCCAGGGACACCCACGGCACCGAGCGGGACCACGAGGGATACGACTAGCCCGGATTCCGACGACGTCCTGCTTCTAGACAGGTGGCTAGCACAGGAAGCCCGTAAACGTGCCGAAAAATCGGAACTGTCCACACAGTGAAACCAGCGATTGTTTTTCGGTACGGGCAGCAATGCGCGTATAGACGCGCCACGCTCACGCCACGACGCCGCCCCGTGACTTCGGGCGACTTTCGTCACGCTTTTCGTGCCACGTGTTACGTCGTACTCTCGCGGCCCGGCACACTGCCCCATTACTCTAGTTCCTAGCCCCCCCCCCCCTCACCAAGGTTAGTGATTAGCCGGGCTAGGGAACAACTTGATGGAAAGAAATGACAAAAAGTCCAATCTCCTGACGATCCAAGCCGTGAAAAATAGGTGTTGAAATAAAAAAAAGAAAACATTACGAAAGTACAAAAACGGAGAAATATAAGAATATAAAAAGAACAACATGTAAAGGAACAGAGAAAATTGAAACAGACCATTCTTCAACAAATCAAGAACAATTTAGACACCAAACTTCTTCACGTCACAAAATCGTTTGGGAAACTCTTCAGGAATGACATGTGGGAAAAAAGGTTATCAATGAAATAAAACATTGTATTAGGATGAGAAATCTAGAATTAGGAGGGACCTACGAGGGAGAACTTCACCTCGAAATGATAAACAATAACAACAAGGTCGAATGCGATCACTATCTATCTCCTGATTTTGTTTTAAATGAATGGGAGATGTAGAAATTTTCTGTTAAGTTATACCTGGGTGAATGATTGAATCTATTTTTGATTATGTATTTAGTCCAGGGGGGCATTATTCGATTTATGTATATATAAGATTTAAATATCGACATGCTACTTTCCCACAGTTAAAATTTTTTTTAAACGCATATATATTTTAAAAGATAAAAGATCTATCCGTTTAGGTGGGCGTTGAGACGGTCAGTCTCAACTAAATTTCAATTCGCCTTGAAGTATTTAATGACTTGTACTAATTCATTATTTTTGAATCAGGATAATAAATGTTAGTTTATAGGGATTTATAAACGAAAAATGTGTGTAATTTGTGTCACAACCCTGACCTTGTTTTACTATAAGGACCTTGTTGTGCATGATTACGTCAGGGAGTTTATAAAAAAATTTAAATTGTAAAAAAAAATAAAAATGGTTTTAATTACAATTCACTGAACAGGACAGAGTGAATGGATACCGAACGAATCGCTCAATGAAGCTAAACGTCACTGAGAAAAGTTTGAAATGCTACACTACTATCACTAAAAATTCGTATAATTTTTAGTCAATGCTCACCATGTTAAAATTATCCAAATGCATTAGAACTGAACTTCGAATATCGAGAAACACAAAATTTATCCCCGGTCCTGATAGAACAATAAAGTTACAAATTATTTAAAATTTAAAAATAACGTTTAAAAACATGATTGCGGGCTTTTGCTAGTTGCCTTGCTCTAAAAACTATGTATGTTACGGAATCCTTGAAAGCATTATTTTCACTTTTTTCCATCACTACACACACAAGCACATATTAATATATTGGGTTTTATTTGAACGGCAGTGGTAAGGAACACACATTTCTGTCTATAATAGAACTCAATCGCAGAAATGAAATTTTTGGTGAAAATACTAAGTTATGTTTTATGTTAAAATCTTTGACCAGGTAAATAAGAGAACTGAGGAATAAAAGACCTAGGCTCGAAATCAGCGAAGTTAAAGAGCATTTTTTGACAATTGAGAAAAAAATAGATTTACGAAAAATATTAATTCTAGACCAAGCATTAGCTTTTTTAATGTAATTTTCAAACTCATAGTTGCATTTGAAACCTAATAGTTATATTTTTAAACATAAAGGTTAATTTTTTACCGAAAAAAAGAAATTGCATCAAAATATATGAATTTTTAAATTAATAACATAATTTTCTAATAAAAAATAGTGAAGTTTAATTTCAATTTAGAGAAATAAACTTTAAACCATAAAAAGTAATTTTTCTACGAAATAGTTGATTTTTTAACGAACAAATATTCATTCAAAAAGAATACATGTCTTTTAAAAAGAAAAAAATTTAACAGAATGTTTTGTTAAATATTTATTCAAAACATTAATTTTTAATGAGAAAAAAATTTTCAACAATTGAAATAAATTTCTTACAAAAAGATTAACTTTTGACAGGACAAGTACCTTAAAGAAAGTTATTTTTCAAACAACAAATTCAAGCCAAAGAAATTAATTTTAAACCAAATAGATACATTTTCTAACGAAAAAGAATATTTTCCTAAATGACACCGGAATTTCCAAACCAAAAGGTCAATTATTCAACACCGCTGGAGTGAAGCTTAAAAAATATCATATTCACCAATACAAGTGAGGATTACCGCCGAAGATAAGACCCAGGTATAGACCACCCTCATATTTTCGAATTTAAAGAGACACTGCTCAATGCAATAAGGAACAATTTGCTTCGAAATGCAACTAATGAAAATTTTGGTGTTTCATCAGATTGTAAACTGTGTGCTTTTAGCGATAACTTTTGTTTTTAAGCCTAAAGATTGTTTACGTTTCTGTAACTATTCTCTGAACTGGCTCAGCCCGCCGATGATATTTATTTCCTGTTGGGTACCCCAACAAAATATGTTTGTCATCCTTCTCTACTCCCCTTCTCATAATTTAAAATTCTAATTCCAGCTGAGAGGTCCCAGGTCAGGAATATCAGAGTTGTTCACCAGAGCAGCGATTTTCCTTAAACTGGTGAAAATAATAGTGATAGATAGGTAAGACAATGTGGTAAAATATTTTTGAGAATATTTCAAAATTTTAGGAATTACGTCACTCTGAAATTTTTTGATGAATTTTTTTGAAAAGACTCCACCTCAGAAATTTGTTAACCGATTTTTATCAAATTTATAGGTGTTATGTAAAATGAAGTATTAAAAAAAAAATTTCTCATTTTAATTATTCCTAATGATTTCACCTTTCATTTAAAAAAAAGCTTGGAACCTCTTCTGAAAACCGATTGCCTAGTTATGCACTTTTAAACCGAAGCGTTCACGTTTTTCCTTCCTGCCTGTCCTTTTCTCTGTGCAATCCTTACCCCATCCACCTCTCTTCCCTTCTTCACTACTTGTTTTTTACTTGTGCACTTCATTCTTACTTTTATTTCTCCCATAATTTTTTCCATCAGTTCGTACACATTTCCCTCTACCATTTTAAAATTTCTGACCTTTTCTATAAACTGTTGTTTTCCTTTCAGTGGCTAATCCTCTTTTTCTGCTCTTTTTAACTTTCAAATTTAAATCAAATCCGCACCTATTATAGGACTAATCTCTTTTTTTATTTTCTTTAATCATTTCTTTTATCTATTCTGTTTTTTACAACCCTTTACGAGTTTTTGTAAAAATACTTTCCGCAGCCAAAACAGTGATTTTTTAAAATGGAAGATCAATTTTCTACCAAATAGTTAAATTATCAAATACAAATGTCAATTTTTAATTTAAAAAAACATTTTTTTTACGAAATGTTTGCATTTTTCACCAAATAGGTGAATATTGATAAAAATGATAAAATTATTTAAAGAGTAATTCAAGATTTGAAGATATAATAAAGAACAAAAAATAAACTGAAGGATTGTTTAGATTTTTGACAATCACATTTTGTAAAATATTGGATTCATGAAGTTTAAATAATTATGGACTTTTACAGTTAAAATTATTTTTAACAAATATAAATGTTCATTATTAACAATATTCTGCAGTTCGGTGAAACTAATAAGAAAAGTTTTTTCAAGAAAAGAGGAGCAAAAATTTAGTTCTTTAGTTCGAAAAATTATCTCCAAGGCGGTTAAACATGATAAGTTACATTCATGTCCATCAAAAAAAGAATTGAAGGAGATATGATTTATTTTATGTATGTCTGCAAAATACAATAATTTATTAGTTTATTTAAATCATTTAAAATATGGTGTATACTTTTGTTACTACAAAATTTGTTATTTTAAATTTTCAAATTGTGTACGCTTATAATATAAGGAAATGAAAAAAGGGCATGCAAATTATGTTGGAAAAAATTTAATTTTCTAAGCAATATGATGCAAGCCTAAATAAATTCAAATTATTCGAATTAAAAAGCTTTTGAATTAAAAAATATCAGTGTTGTTCGATATCATTCGATTTCACGACCATGATGGCCATGATGGTGCGTGATTGGTGCTGCCTCTCGTAGTTGCGCGGAGTCGATGAGCCGTCTCGGCGTTGGACAGCCCTTCCTTCTACGGTGGTTGACGAACGGCTTACTTCGCTGACATTTGACCAGTGTCTATTATTTGTCAGTTTTGTTGAGTTGACATCAGGATTGAAATTATTTTTCGAGTTGTGACCCAGCTTGTACCTAAATTGATTCACGTTTTTGTTGTGGAAACGATACTAAGAAATTAAGATGAACAGCGGTTTTGGTCTGCTGTGGATGGAACAACTAGCTTGAAGCCCGATATTACAATTATTAAATGGGAGCTGAGGTCTGTTGATATCTTTACATTCAGTCAATTATATAACATATATTGTACAAGTAAGATATCATATTGTCTAACGAAACATAAATGTTAAATTTTAATATTTATATTATTTAAAATCAGAGACCACACAAATAATCCTCCGCCCTAAAATGTAAATGACACACACGACAACCGCTTTTATACACCTTGTTTTTCGTCCTTCGGACATTTGTGATGCTTTACGTGGCGAGACGAGGGACATCCAGGAACAATACACCTACGTTTGTTTAATTTCACCTTCGTCGGATTCATTTTTTAAAAAGTTCGTAAACACTTTCACTGTTTTGATTTTAAATCACGTGTGCGAAACAAGGATAGATGCGGACCTTGGCGAGCGGAGTATAGTGGAGCACGGCTGACACGCAGCACGAACAGTTGGCCGCAACTTGTACTGCGCATACAATAATAATCATAATTCTTCATGTTCACCCATTAAAGTTGAGATAGCCTGATGAAGTTGTCGGCGCGACAAAAGATCAGTTGAAAAAGTTCCCAAGATTGGGAACTTTAATCATCAATAATAATTATCAATAATATTTATTGATTAAAAAAGGAATCTTATATTAACCCTTCGAACTTCTTTATTTGATTCAAAAAATACCCTATGTATATTTTCAACTTATAAAGTACTCATAACTCCTGAGTAATATTTTTTCTGTTATGGAAAAAGGTTCAATTATATATTCACATTTTAAAAGTATAAATATATTATTAGAAGTAAAGTAGGATCGTTGCAAATGCCAGATTTCATTTGTTTTCTAATTTTAACATGAAGTGTATAAATATTTCTTGACATAATATTAAATGAACCAATTATATCGAATTACGCACTATTATTTATTTATGCATAATACTTTAATATTACCTGATTACTTGCTTAGTTTTAATTTTTGTCGCCAGGCAACTGTATTATTAGTCCGATCTGAGACTCTCCCTAAAGCACGCGCGCGAGTCGCCTAGCTGCTATTGACTTGAGATGGTTATCATTTATTCAGTATATAACAATTAATGACTTGTTAAAGAAACTAACTGACTACGTTAAAAAAATGACAAATAATGGAAAAGTAGTCAATTAATTCATTCTTCAAATAATACAATTTTAATAAGAACTATTCCGAAAAAACCCATTTTTCGTTTTGCCTACTTTCAGAGTTTAGCATTAAGGTTTTGTGACGGTTGGGTTACGTGACTTTATTCCTACCTCATCGACTGTTTTCATAACTATACAAATTTAGGAGCAGAACTGCCTTTCTTAATGCGTGTAAAAATCATCATCATCATAAGGCCTTAAAGTAAAGATTATTAGGGCTGTTTCTACTTTTCTGATCTTTGCTTGAGCGTCTGATTCCTTTTCTATAGTTTTTTCCTGACTGCTTACCATTTCCTTATTTACGTCCTGAGTTCGGCCATTTCCTGATTAATTTTTTTCTTTTTTCGCCGCATCCGTTTCTCTTGCTTTTTTCATGTATCCCGATTACTTCTAACATCATTTTACGCACGCCACTCAAATGTAAATTTTCTTCTGCTATTTGCCCACTACGTTCAACTTTTTCTTCGTCTCGCATGTCTTCTTTCTCTTCCGCTCCAATTTGATTTTTTTACAGTGGCGTTCTGTACACTTTAGGATTTTTGAGGGTGGATCCTGTTGCTACTTTAACCTCACTACTTCCTCTCTCCGCCTATCTATTTCTCCACTAACCATCATTCTTATTTAAAGTATACTTGCGTGACTTCTTTCGTCATTCTACTACCGCTCTCTGCTACCTGATCATCCTCCGTGCTTCGCTACACCGGTTTCCCTACCCTGCTTCACACACCAAACAAACTAAGCTCTTAGGCAACCCAAAACTTACTCAGCCATCAAATATCGCTCAATTTTTACCACTGCAATTTACCAAATTCAACAACAGGAAGATCAGAAATATTAAAATTGGGCAAGGAAAAGTAAAGGATGAGATGGAAATAATGATTGGAGGATCAAAACATAAGAGTGCTCAAGCAAAAAGGATGTAAGTGGAGTAGGCGATAGAAGTAGATGAAATGGGAAATATTAACAGAAAAAGAAGAAAGTAAGAAGGGAATTAAAGCACTAGAGAATAGGGACAGGTGTTGGAGAAAAAGAAGTTGTTTAGTGTGATTTGTGATTAAAAAAAGGAGGAAAATAAAAGGTTTACAGAAGAGGCGAAGAAGGGTAGGACGGAAGAAAAGCTTTGAAAGGTGATAAAGAAAGAGAGGAGGAAAAGAAAAAGAGTAAAATAGGATATTGAGATTATGGAATGGAAGAAATATGTTATGAAATGACTGGGAGGGTTAGAGAGAAAAGATAAAAAAGGAGGAAAGTATGGTAGGGAAACAGTTGAGGAGGAACATATTACAAAGGACGAAAATAGACAACGTCTTAGGTATGATGAAATAGGAAAGTGCACCTGGTATATACGAGATTATAATTCAAGTCTGGAAATGTTGAGGGACAGAATTAAAGGAAGAGGCATGGGTAATGTGTAATAGAGTATGAAGAGGATAGGGGTGGCGAGAGTTCTGGAAGGAAGGAGTAGTGGGACCTGCTATGTTCGTGGTCTTAAGGGCATGTGATATTTAGAAAATTATCAGTTTTACCAGTCTTAGGTTCCCTCGGCTCTTTGCCTAGAATAATAAATATTTTTTTCATACAAATTAGGTAAACGATAGCGAATATCCTAACTGACGTCCATCCATACTTTTTTGTAAGTTAATTCAAAACATTTTAATTTTGATAAATTTGATTAATTTGCACGGCGCTTAGGAATTAGTTTTGACATTATCAGTCTTAGATTTTTCTGAATTTTTTGTGGGGAATTCAAAAAATTTTTACTTTGCTAAATTTGACGTGTGTGTATATTCTAAGGTTATAAGTGTTACAATTCTCTCCCTCCATTCTGCGCTTTCTTTATTTAAAATCTCATCTTCCATTTCCGCGAACTTGATATTAAATGGGGCCTTTAAGAACATACAAAAATTTTGTTTGACCAGCCTAGTGTTCAGCAGATTACAACTGTGGCTAACCACTTAGTCGAGTGGAGACAAAATGGAATAAAATGAGAGAAATATATAAGATTTTTTACATTTTCTGGAATTTTCTTTAATTGCATTTTGGTAGTTTTACACAGGTAGATTCTTTATTTTCTAATCGCAGCTAAATCCAAATTAATCCACGAAATATTTGTTTATATGTATTAATTTTATATTTTACTTAACCACTATTGAATAAAAACTGCATAGTTCTGTAGGGAAAAAGGATTCGGAACTGCCTGTGTGCAAAAATCTTTTGTGGCTGGCCCAGTCCAGACCAGATCGACGGTTTTCGGCTCTTGAAGCTGATCAGACTGTCTGTTCTGAGTCTAAAAATTATTAATTTTTTTAATTACTGGGAGCAACATTTTATAATGAAATTTTTCCACACAAGTGTCCCATTACTAAACTTATTAGTAATGAATTAGCTGGATCGTATCAAGACGTGCATTAAAAAACGCTTTTTCATCAGGGAAAAGATTCCTTGCTTCTCCGCTAGACATGTGAAACGCTGCTGGCTGATAAAGTAAATTATATAATATATGAACCTGATCTAACATTTTAACTGCAAAGACTAAATCATTTTGATTTCGTAATATTCTATATTTCTCCCCTTCTTGAAGGCGGTAAAACTGCTGATATTGACTTGGAGAATTTTGTATCACTAGAATGTCAAAATCTTTTGGAAAAATCCAATCGTCATAAGAGCTGCCCTGCAAAGTAACAGGCAGTCTGGAAGGAGGCCCATATAGAGGTATATTGGAAACATCTGGCAATCCCTCTGCTGCAAGAGAAAATTGTGGTTCGTTAATTTTAGTACTTCAAACGCATTTGATGCATTTAAAGCTAGCTTTGCACATAAGCAAATCACAGTTAGCTAACATTAAGAAAAATGGTTGGGGTCAAAAGAAAAAGTAATGAAAGAGCTAATTCGATACTTAATTATTGAATATTGATCTATCATATTTAAATATAACTCTATTAAGCTTCAAAGGATAAACTCGGACAATATGATGTTTCTAAAATTTTTACTCATTTTTTATTAAAGTTTCACAATTTTATATGAAAATTTTTCTGTTAAGGTAGAAAATAAAACTTTTGGAAAGAAAATTTATATATGTGGTACATAATTTCAGTATATTTTTAAAATTCAATTACTTTGTAAATAAGTGCATTATGTGTTGTAAGAAATTCTTATCTCTAGATTAAAAATTTTAGTTTTGCATAGAAAATTCGTCTCTTTTGAAAAATATTAAACGTTGTTTGGTTGACGACTGAAGTATCTTGTTGCAAATTTGTTCTTTTTGAAAAATTTCCACTTTTTTATTAAAAATAAACATCGTTTTAAATGGAAATATCTTAAATTCAATTTTTTGTTTAGAATTGATCATTTTGCTCCAAAATTCAAAGTTATTTTAATGACATCTCATCCCATGCAAAGCGAGTGAATAGATTCTTGTTTTCTGTCTAGGATGCGGATTATATAAAACAAATTGTAACATGCCAAAAGCGTAAAAAATGTACCTAAAGTCACAAATATATTACAATAATTATTATATTCAGCCATAGTGTCTCCCTGCAGAAGTACATTTCTTATTTATTATTCAGTAAATATTTGTTGATAGTCTCGAACATTTGGAATAAATGCAGTGGCAACTGCATTTAAACTTATAGAGTAAATATTTGTGTCAATATAATTTTTTCATAACATTGGATGAAATACACAACCTAAGTTCCTAAAGTTCTGCAAAGAACAATTCTACTGTCATCATTCTGCATTGAATCAGACCCTTTAAGCCTCGATACGTTTGCTTCTCACAAAGTTTTATTTGACTTTGGTTACGAAGTACCAAAACACGCCTGCTAGGGGCGCCAAATTTTCCTCCAATACTGACAAGACTGTTGTTGACGATGAGGCGCACAAAAAGGCCTGGTAAATTCGTGCGTCTCATAATTGACTTCAGCTTGTCTGCGTTGGAAGAAAAGGGTGCGCCCCCAGCCAAAGTGTACTGGTACTTCTTATCAAGAGCCAATACCAATTTGTAAGAAGCAAAGAATGGTGGCCTAAAGGGCCTAAGCCAAACTTTTTCTGCGGTCATACCTGGAATTTTGAACGAAGGATCGGTTCTATCCAAAAGGTTGTCTTCCCCAGGGCTAAGTGGTCTCGTCATTCCGTTTGACAGAATTGCCGCTCGCCTGTTATGGGTATCATATATTGCATATGGCGCACCAAAGAATTTAATTGCATAAACCTCACGGTTTTCGGGGCCTCGGCTTCTTAGTGATATATATTGCTCGTTTGCTTTTAAGAGGTACAGACGTTTAATATGCTCTGCAAACACGTGAACAACAGCATTTTCAGGAAGAATCCAGTCTTGAAAACATCGAGGCTGATCTATACTACGAAAAACTCTTACAGCTCGTCTAGGACCACTACGCGTCCCTCTGTCACGTCTGGACTGTACACTTAATTCTGTAATAAGAAATAGGATGGACTTTTTAATACTTATTACATATAGTGAAATGGTTCAGTATATAAAATTGATTTTTATTTATAAAATTGATCTAAAAGCAGGCGAGACAGAAAATAAATACGCTTCTGCAATTACTTGGGAATTCCTGGGCGAAAAAAGTTATATATGTCACAAGCATCGCTACGCAAAACAGGTGCTGGTGCGCGCGCAACTAGTCTAAGAAGAATGGACATAGACGTTTAATGTATAGACCGCGAGCACTTTTATGTAACGCCCGTTCTTGTTTAGGGAGAGAGAGAACGATTTTAGTGAGTACTTATTTCTCTTTCTACTGAGTACTTCTTTCTATTTCTACTTGGGTCACGTTCGCAAGTCGACTGTTGGCGCGCTTCGCTCTCACCAGCCCACGTGACCCCAGTAGAAAGAGAAAGATGTACTCACTAAAATCGTTCTCTCTCTCTCTAAACAGGAGCGTCGGCGGATCAAACAGACTGGCGGTCTATGCTTTATACGTCTATGAGAATGGATGACCGAAGCCACGACGTTGGGACCAGCCTGATAACTGAGGAACGACTGGATCGACCGTCGACGCCAAGCAATAGAGGCGAGGATACGTTTGTCTCGCGACTCTTCGAAACGATCGATCACGGGAATCCGATCACCACTCAATGGTATCAAGCCAATTAAGTAGGGCTCTGGAATTCAAATTTTCAGAAGCAAACTTTTATTCGAGCTTCCATACTTTCCTGACCCGTCCCATTCTTAGAACCTGAGGTGATAGTGGAGGGCTACCCGCTCATCCTTAAGCAACTCATTTTCATAGGGCCCTAAGAATGCCAGTATCAAAACCTCAGTTTTTTGAATAAAAACAGCGGTTTAGGTTGAGTGAGGCGTAAAAAGTATCCTTGGTTTTTCAGAAAATCCAAGACCAGATTTGTATGGGCAACCCGTTCTCTACAGTAACTCATGCAGTGAGGTAGCAAAATATTAGGATACGTTGGGATACCATGACTGTTTGCTAGTTTTGACACAGAAAACTGTGAGCTTAGGAATTATTCAAATCCTTAGAATAGATTAATGAGCTCTTCCGATTTAAAACAAAAGGCAGAATAAAAGGTAGACTTTATAAAACTTTAAATGTGAAGCAAATTGGCATTTGTAAGCTCAAGCTTTGGTAACTATAAGGCTAAAAGAGTAGGAAAGAGATACTAACTTCTAGGCAATTATGCTACTTGATTTTGCATGGAATGAAGTCTCTCGTGTAAAGTCATTGATAGAAAAAAGGCGAGTCTCAGTCTTTCATTAAAAAAAGGGGGAAAACAATAAGATAATTTAGCGAGCGTTCAAAGATTAAATTTTTGGTCATTAGGAATATGCGATTCCGAATTGGGTCGAATTTTTTGACATCGCAATTTTGATTCTCGCTTCTATGGACTCATTTCTTTTCAAACAAAATTAACTAGTCGCTCAAATAAGAAAATAAATACCTTTTAGATAAAAGTTACCGTTTATCCAGAACTCAGAGATCAAGGGACTAAAGATAAAGACAAGCGAAATTCAATTTAATGTAAATTTAGAATCTGAATTATTTGATATAGAATCATTTAGTAGTGTCGTAAAAAATCAATCAATTCATTTCCGATTATCGTCCTGGCAGGATTGGTACCGACGTGTGTTCTCGGCACCAATTTTCTGAACAGGGAAAATTAAAATCTATCAATTCAAGACTCATGATTAATTTCAGAAGCTGGAAAGGTCGAGACAATCACATTGAAATTAGGTAAAATAAAAAAGGGTAAAGGGGAATTTATTTCTGATTTCCGGCATTAAGGTTAAATGTGAACTATAATTGTTCATGATTTATAAATTAATACTAATAAGCACACAGAATGTGAGAATAACGTTACAATCGTTTAACTAGAACGATTAAATTATTCGATCGAATACTGCAAGCCTCTATTATGGTCTTATAATTTAAAATGGATTAAACTTTATGTTAACATAATTGTTTCCTGAGAATTCGGAAGATATTTTTTATCATTATTCCTCATTTATTTTCCCTCGAAGGGCAAGCTTTATTTCAAAAAAGGAAATATTTTAAGTAAATTCTATGACATGGTCTCAGAATGATTAAAAGGTCAGATTTATCATTCAATTGAAATAAAAAAACCGTATTTCATAGTTTAACTGTTTTTCTAGTTGTTTTTAACTTTATTCAAGTATAAAGTGTGAATTCTTAGAAATTGACAGCAGTTGATGTAAAAAATCTTGCTCTTCCAATTCATCCGAAAAAATCTGACAAATTACCTAATGGCGGAAATTTTTTTAAACTTCATAAAAGTGTATTTTCTTAAAAATCCGAAAATTGTTATTTCTTTACATTTTATTAAAAAACTCTGCTTATATTTGCAAAATGGACCACAGAATATCATTTAAAAAATATTATTTAATATTTATAAAATATTTGAAAGATTTCGCAACATTTTTCAACGATATGACAAAGATTTTAATGATTTCTTGATATCTCAAACATGTTAAAAGCTTCACTAAGATTTTGGATAGATTTAAAAGATTTCACAGATTTCACAGATTTCAATGATTTTCCAAAAGATTCAGAAATTTCCAAAATGTTATCAAATATTTATAAAATATTTGAAATATTTTTTGAAGATTTTGGATAGATTTAAAAGATTTCACAGAACTCATGATTTCTTGAAGATTTCATCAATTTTACAAATATTTCCAAATATTTCAAAAATATTTTAAGTATTCGACAAAGCTTTCAAAACTATTTTAAATATTTGACGAAATATTGCAGTGACTTCCTAAAGATAGATTAAAAAGATTTCATAAAGACATTAATTATTTTACAAATATTTTTTTTTTAAATAGACAGTTTTATCTGTCAAACATTTAGAAAAAATGTTTAGAGGCCAAAGAACTGGCAAGACTCGAAATTGATTTTAAATTTATGAAGCACAAATATTTAAAATGGACCAAAAATGAGACTTTTTAGTTCTTCTTTATTCATAATGTGTCCCCTAAAGGTTTACATGACTTCCATTCCATACCACTTACATAATAAATAGAAAGAAAATTTCTACCTTAATATTTACAAATATTTACAACTATTTACACAATGTCTTATATCTATCTAGTTTCTT
>JAAAKG020134001.1:0-13984 GCA_010014905.2 Druon quercuslanigerum | reverse complement strand
CAAAACATTCTAATTCTAAAATTTGTAATTTCAAAATCACTTACATTTGCCGCGTTACTTATCCAAGATGGAGAAATCATGCGGCAAGATTCTTATTGGCTCAGTTTTTTTTACTTGCGCGTGGCTAGACCATGCGTTTATTGGATCATGGTTTCTTGGATCATGGGATCACTGGATCATAATCACGTTGAGCCATTGGAATCCGACGTCTGACGTATTCTGCTTTCATTACTGCCCATGATTCCAGGATTAAATATGTCAAGAAGGAAGCAGCTGGGTAACCAGTATAAAATTTCAAAAGTGTGACTGGTAAAAAATACGTACTGCGATCCAAATTAATATTGTAAGTATTGTGTCTATTTGTTTTCTGCACATATGCGTAAAAAGTGGTTTGCTTGGCGGAAATAAAATACAACTTTACAAAGTAGTATTAATAGATTTCAAGTTAGTGGTTATTCCAAAAGTCTGCGGCTAGCGGCACGTTGAACGTACCTCCAAATAAGTGTACGAGGCACATGCTTCTATTTGTTCTTATTTGAGATCCTGGGGAGAGTTGAGTCAGGGCCGTAGCCAACTTGATTAGCCCGAACTTACCGGAAACCGAAAGCTTCAAAAGCACGCGTTTTTGAAAAAATTCGGCAATCTCTTCATGTTTTACTAGAAGAAATTCGCTCAGTTTTCTGATTAAAATGGTGTTTCTCTAATTTGCGTAAAAAAAGTTTCATTCAGAGCTATTTAACAAAATACAATTAAACACTGGTGTTTCCTACAACATGTTTAGAATGTAGTAGAGACCTTAAAATTTAAAAATATTTAAAAATGTCAGTTTTGCAAGCATTTTTACAGAATGTTTTTAGTTAGGCATTGAAGGGAGCTATCGCGCTGTTTAATGGTTTAAAATGTGTGGCAATGTACACTGATTCCTATTTTGCCCATAAAACTAAATAAAAATTATCTTTTCGCGATAAAAGTCGCTCAGAATAATCTTGAGTTTAATGAGACAAAGCGCGTGCCAAAGGAGTAGAAAAAAGTGTAGAAACGGCCGCCTCAAAACTTTGAGATGGGCCGCGCCCTTCCCTCCTGATATAAAATTTTAATACTACAGTATCAAGCTTTCACACGAATTATTTTGTATGTTGTTTATTTAATTGATTACACTTATTTCTATATTATCATATAATTTTGTAATTATTAGGCTCTTAATTTGCTACTGAAATGCGTCAAAGATTATTTTATATGAGCAATACCATTTCAAATCATCTAAAGAATGTAAGCTATTGTTAGAAATTTTGATGAAAATTGCAGTATTTCTTCTCTTAGTTGGCAAAAGAAAAACTATAATGATTTTTGAAAAATTCAAAAAACTTAGAATATATTGAAAATTGAACATTTTCGAATTTTAATTTAACTCTGCAAAGTTTGGTGACTTTAATCCTGTAAGGGTATATTTTTTAAAAATTATTCGTAATAAGATGCAGCTTTGAAGAAATATATTTTAAACTGTCAAGTTTGTAATCTGAGGAGACTGACAATAAACTCAATTAATTATAAATATTATCGTAAATGTATGGTTAAATAAATCTGTTACCACAAATGTTGCACCATATGTAGTGGAGTACAAATATTTTTCCATTTAGCCGAAAAGAAAGTGTTGTCCTTCTTGGAAACTAAAAATAGAGGACCTCACACTTTTATCCCTATTCCCTTGCTTTACCATTTATTAAATATTTCCTCTGTCTCGCTATTTTCAAGAAATGTGTACTCTTTTCCTTGTTGTTTCGCTTAAATGCGAAGATAAAATAATACAGAAACCAGTACGAAAATAGAATTATTTTTATTATGTTTGTTTGAAGTCTATTTTATACTTTTTGTTAAAATTTATCTCTTGGTTAAAAATTGTACTATTAATTAAAAAATTAATAATATTTTTGAAAGTTTAACCGTGTTGTTCATATCTTTTTTTGTCGAAAATTAACTGTTTTGGATAGAAAATTAGTCCAAACTTATGAGAGTTAAATTAAAATTGAAAAATGTTTAATTTTCAATATACTCTATAAGTTTTTTTGAATTTTTCAAAAATCATTTGAGAGTTTTTCTTTCAACACCTAAGAGAACAAATACTGCAATGTAGAAAAATATTTGACGCATTTTAGTAGCAAATTAACAGCCTCATTATTACAAAATTATATTATAATATAGAAGTAGGTGTACTCAATTAACCTTCAGTTACTCGCGTGTATGTGACAGATACAGGTAATGTAAGTTTATTGCCAGTCATAGTCAACGTTGATGCGTTTGAAAAATTTTAAAAGTGCCTTTTTTATAAAAAAAAACTTTTTTGCGTGAACTTTATCATTATCTGACAACATCCTTCTGGCGAATTGTTGTGTTCTCCCGAGTAAAAGACCTTAAATCTATGTTATGTATGTGGCACATACGCGCGATTTTGCGAAAATGCAATTATTTAAAAAGTCAAATAATATGAAAGGTAAGAGGAGTAAAGGAAAATTATTGTTTATAATCTGATTTTGAGATCCGCGTCCACAGTTAGTTATCCTATTAGGATAACCTATGATTTAAAAAAATAATTAGATATTACTTTTGGCCGCCACAGAGGAGTTGAAAGTTCTTAAAGTTTGAAAAAGTTTCTTTATATTTGGTTAATGGGATATTTATTAAAAACTTTGTGCAAAGTACCATTCATTATATTAGTTCTGTTTAAACCGAAGAAAACATAACTATTTTTTTCATTCGGACTAATGTTTTTAACTTAGTTTTTACGCAACTTCAAAATAGTAAAAAATGCAATTCAACCGAAACATGCACTTTGCTCTTCAACGTACTTGGCACGATTTTTGAAAAATAAAAAATGACAATACTTATTTGAACTACGAGACATAAATACCTCATATTATTATCCCACAAAGAGACAAATTATTATTTTTAAAAGCTGCATTTCTTACACACTCTTGGATAGTAACTTTAAAGAATTATGTAGATTATTTGGGTCAAAATTTATTTTAAATATGAAAAAAAGATGGCAGAATTTGAACATTAACAAAAAATGACATTTTTGGGGGGTTTTGAGGGGGGGGGGGGTACATGGCTAAGGTGACAGGGACGTTTATTTTCAAATAGATTTTCATGAATTTTCAAGACGTTTTGATCTCAGTGTCATCAAATGGTTAATGTGACTTAACTTGAAATTATATATGATTTTCGTCGTTTAGTGTACTCCTATAAGAAGTAATGTGTCAAGATTTAAATGTTTTACATTCTCATTCATGAGAGCGTAATGTAATCGTCCAAATTGTCGATCTCTGGTTTTTAACGGATCTTTACGTTTCGGCACTCACAGAATCCGAAAATCATAAAATTTCGTCGGTGTCTTCCTATATGTATGGTTACCTGAATGTTGTAGCCACGCTAACTTTTTTAGGATTTGTCCAATCGAGTTAGCCTTTGATATACTTCTTAAGATTCCCAAAATGAAGGTTGAGTTCGATAAGCAGATATTTCAAACCAAAATTAAGAAGTGATAGCATTTTCCAAATTTGAATTTTTTTTTGTAATTTCAGACATTTTTGCCAAAGTTTCTTATGGATGGGTAGAAGACTTGCAAATTATTTAAATTAAATGTCCAATTTCGAGGAAAATTAGAAGTTATATACTTCTGAAAATGTTTAGAAAAATCTGAAAATGTTTAGAAAAATATAAAAAAACATTTTTCTGATAGATTAGGAAATTTCATTTAAATTCTTCACTAGTTCTCAAAGTGGACGCATTAACTTGAAAATGTGCTCGTTTTAGCTGAATTCCACTTGATTAATTAATTTCAGGCTAACATTTGCTGAAGGTTTCTGATTACACCCGAGTCTTATGTCCAGAACCTTTCACTTTTATGTCTAGGCAAGATTATACAGCACAGCATGCGTTTGCAGTTCATTAAACCAGAATTAAGTCTGTTCAAGAAACTCTTTATCACGTTCAATCCGTCGTTTACGACGACCTTTAGAGCACGGTTCAGTTGATTTGAATTAAATGCATAGAACTTAAAGTCACGCATGCAAAACTGTTCATCCCAGCCTTTTGGGTAACCCTAAGTACACTATTCGCCTTTTGCAGCTCTCAGAAACATAGGTCCCCCTAAGTACCTGATAGTTTTTCATGTTTCCCTTATATCAGGATTACCAGGTCATCTACATAGCCCTGAGTAGAAAAACTGGATTCGTTTAAAAGACGAATCAGGTCATCAATAACAAGCGCCCAACGGGTAGATAGAAGAGCTACCTGTGGGTATTCCCTTGAAACTTTTGCCTTCACTTTATTATCATGTAGTAAAGTATGTACCGTTCTGCTTTTCATCACTGAGTGCATCCACGTATATACAGTGTTACTAACTCCGTATGTTTGAGTAGAACCGTGTATAGATTCAATTAAGGTGTTACTAAACACACTCTCTATGTTTAGAAACGCTGTAATTGCGTCTTCACCTTTTCGCATTGTGTTATTCATGCGGGAGGTAAATGCATAGAGAGCGACTATGGCTGATCTGCCTTTTTGAGAGGTAAATTAATTCATATTGAGAGGTTATTTGGTTACGATTTCCTCTTTCATGTAAAAGTCCACTCATGTCTCTAGTATTTTCAGCATGAACGAAGTGAAGCTGATTAGTCAAAAGGATTTTGTCTCATGGTAGGTATCCTTACACGGCTTTGGAATTAATTTTGCTTTAACCTTCCGCCATGCCACCGGGATGTATCCCATTGCTGAACATGATCGAACGATGCCGCACAATGGTTTTCTATTCTGGCCCTAGAAGTTAGTGCTCCTAAGAAGTCTAGCAGTGTCAGGTATATTCTTGATTCCCTGAAAATATCCCCTCCATGAGTCTCTTACGGCATTTTGTATCTCATTTTTATGTCTCGTTAGCTTAGCCTGTACAAGTCCCAATTTCTATTTTCTTTAGCCCTGTTTAAACAGGCTTTAGTATCCTTCTTCAGGTCCTGAACTCGAGGATGTCAGCTGAGTGTAACCCTGACTGTTTTAGTCCGTAAGCCAACAACATAAATGGGAACGTGTCAGGGGTAAGGACAATTTTCGCAATGAGAGGTTCGACTTACGACGATGAACGTAAAAATGCCTTCCTGGCAGGGCTGAGTGGAAGAGGTGAGCGGCGGCTCATTTTTTAAAAATAAAATTGATACATTTAAAGTAAAAATCGATTAAAGAAGTACCAGAACAATAAAGCTGTTTTTATTCATAGTAAGCCATTTATTCATAAATTTTCAAGAAAGAAAAGATACTCATTTACAGGTGAACACCAACATTAATAAGAAATATTGTATTCTAATGTTTATATTTACCAATTTATGCGCATTTTCTCACTTTTCCTCCATTTTCATTCACCTACTTTATTTTTAGTAATTCAAAAGAAGTTGTTTTAAAAGTTAGTACATCAATACTGCTAGTCTTGTGTAAAAAATTTACCTCAGCTACTTAAAATTAAAATAATAACTTATTCTGCTATAAAAAATAATAAACAGAGTTTATTCAACTTCTAATTATCGCAGAAGATGGAATAAAACTGAATATTATTGAAATTCAGTACCGTAACATGAAAATTTTACGAACAACATATGATGCCTTCTCATATTATTCGTGGGTCAGTGGCGTAGGCGTACAGTCATAGAGGGTAACCCTGCTTGTTGTCGAAGTTTCATCATAAATAGCAAAACCGTTTACGCGTACGCTACTGACCACGAAAGATATGAGAAGACCCCATGCGGCGTCGGTAAAATAGAATTTTATGATGGTACTAAATATCCAATATATTTCACCAGGAAAATATAAACTTTAATAACAATAAATAATGGAAATGTCAAAGTAAATCAGATTTATTATTTAATTTTTTTCAATGATATTCAACTTTATTAAAAGCTTTTACGATAATTAGAAGCTGAGAACGTGATTCTGTTTATTATTGTTTATATCAGAAAAATACGCATAACTTGGTAAAATATAAACATTTGAATCAATTATTTCTTATTAGTGTTGGAGTACACACGTAAAGAAGTATAAAGACAAAAGTGTCTCTTTAAAAATTTTTGAAAAAATGACTTTTCCTGTAAATAAAAACAGCTTTTTATTGTTCTGGTATTTCTTTAATCGATGTTTTCTCTAAATTATAAATTTGATCAAAATCTTACACAATAATGAAATTATGCATCTCTGATAGTAGTGCAGCTTTTGTTTGAAGCTTTTTCCTTGAAAATTAGAATCAAGAACTTTTACCTGAATTTCCGGTGACTTTGAAGTCGCCTGGCAGCACTTTCGCATCCAGGTAAGTGCCTGGCAATGCACAGGTGCTATTTCTAATGTGACCTACATACACACCAATTCTAAGGTTTATCCGAGTCACGTTAATGAACTATAAAAAAGTGGGACCTTTGCGAGGTCGCCGCCGCTAACCTCTTCCACCCAGCCGTGCCAGACAGGCATTTTTACGTTCGTCATCATAAGTCGAACCTTTCAGGTGAAAATTCTCATTATCCCTATCATGTTGCCATTTATGTTATGGGCTTAGGAAACTGCGTTGTACGTCGGCTGATGTCGAGTTGCGGAAAGGTCAGGGGAACACAGCGGGTGGTGCCTTCCCCCTCCATGCTACTACGTTTGAACGTTGCGTTTGTGGACGATATATGGCACAATAGCACTTGAAACTGATTTTATTTTAGTACAACTGCTCCCTCAAAATATGCATATTGCAGTTAGTTAAAAATATTGACCGCTTAGCGTTTGATCGTTGTTGGAAGCGTGCGATATACATGATTGTCGCAATAGCACGTGATACTGACCTTATTTAAGAATTATTGCTGCCCTAAAACTGTGAATGTTGAAAATAATTGAAAATATTGAGTGCTTCGCGTTCTAACCTTGCGAGAAGCATGTTGTTAATATGAATGTTAGCACCGCACTTGATGCTGACGTTATTTTACCACCGCTGTTTCTCTCGAGCTTATCGTAGTTATCGGGATAGGCGGACGTAATGTCGATCACATTTTAATGTGTGATTCTTATTTTGTCGTTGTTTCTGTTCTCAATGCTATGCATATGTATCATATACACTGATTTTGAGTTCTTGGCGCCGTATATCGCTGAAACTGTCCATTAAAAAAAAATTAAGGATATTTCATTGGCATTTTTCCATGTATTGTGTGCGGGGTCCTTTGTAACAAGCACGCCGACAAATCAATCAGAAGGTACCTACTCATTGATGTGCCGGCAACGGCGAGCTGTTGCTTTCCTGAGCTCAAGCCGTTCGCCCTCGGAAGCTTCCTGCCTTCTCGTCAACAGAAGAAGAGCGATTCTCTGTCTGCCGACTCCTGGATGTCTCAATGAGAACCGGGGTACGGAGACAGTAAACAGAATTACCCTGCCCTTGAGTTCGTCTTCTGCCCGTTCACTATGGGCCCGGAGCGCAAAACTCAAAATGGGGAGTGGGGGGTGGGGCGAAGCAAAGCACGAGCATTGCTGGGCGTCTACGCGCCAAAAGAATAGTCTGCGACTCCAGACTCTCATCTCTCTCATTAATAAAATAACGTTTAAGTAAATAATTTGAATTGATTACAATTTTTCTTCGTGTAATATTTTGTTCTTTCCCGTTGTAGACTACTTTAAAACTTTTTACAATGACAGGACATGTCATTTTTTATGACAATTATCAATTTTTAACCACAGAACTCAGAAATTTGATAGTGAACTTGGCCCATTTCTGAATAACAACACTTTTAAAACTTTTGTGTAAGTTTTGGTTTTTAGGTGTTTTAGACTATTTTACATTTGCCAACAGTTTCATGGAAAATTGATTTATTCTGAAAAATTCTTCAAATGTTAAACGTTAAATGAAAAATCCTTTCTAAAAGTCGTTATTCGGAATATGATTTTGTGATATAATCATTACATTACATTTTGTACATAAAAGGTTGGTTAAAACTTAGTTACGATTTGAAATACGCTAATTAATTCTGTTTATAATTTTGTCCAACTTATTAGAATTCACATTTCAGGAAATTATTATCATGTGATGCAAAAAAGTATAGCTTCCTTTTATATTTGTTCTGGGCATTTTGAACCAAAAAATCCCTGTCATACTAGCCCCTTGCATCGCCGTTACTTCACTAATCCGATCAAGTGAAGCGTGGAGGCCAGATGGCGATGGGATTTTTTCCAGCCTATATTTATTTTGCAAGTATAGGAAAGAGTAGTGAAAAATTAATTTGATGGATATTTTTTGCAATGGCATTCGGTTTTTTGTATGATAAATTAAAGTGTGAACATTTTTTAAGTGTTACTACAGTGCCTTGCCATATTATTAGATCCAAGCTAAAAAATTACAATTTTCACATTATTTTTGTTATTTATTGTAAGTACTTTGAGCGTTATGGTGTTTCTAAACTCTCAGTTCGATAGATTTGCCTGATTCGCCAGACGATTTAGGACGTTTTTAGGCCGACAAAAAGTCACTGTTCTCGACAGAGCGGTAAAATCTCAAGATATGAATCCCATCTAGAACGCGTGGAACTTCATGAAATAAAAGTCAGTAAGCACGAACCTACGATCAAGTAAGAGCTGATTTGGATACTTATTTTATCTTAAAATGAAATGATATTTGGTTTCAAACAAAAAAATGGTAAAAGTATACAAATTTAAGTACGAACTATGTACTATAATAAAAAGTATGAAACATTTTATATTAAACTGAAACGATATCTTTATATTTTAAAATTTTGTTGTAGAAATATTAAAAATTAAATAATGACTATGTATTTTCATAATAAATATGGCACATTTGATCATAAACTCAAACGATATCTTCATTAAAAATATTTTTCTTAGAAATAAAAAAAATTAAATAAACGCTGTATTTTAATAAACAATATCGAATATTTTATCCTAAACAGAAACTTTATGTCCATTTCAAATAACTTTTTTATAGAAATATAAAAAAATTAAATAGGAAATATGTATTTTAACAAACAATATCGATCATTTTATATGAAATTGAAACTATACCTTTATTCTTAAAAATTCTTCCGTGTAAAGATGAATAATAAATAAAAACTATACCTTCTTAATTTATTTCTTTAAATTTAACTTTTTTTAAGTTAATTAATCCTTGAATTGATTGAATAATTCATCTATTCCCATAAATTATTTGTTTTTGTATTAGGGGGACTGTTAATAAATTACTAACTTATACCCACATCTGACATTGTTCTTATTTTAATTTCCTTTCGTATTAAATTAGTTCTTCGCCCCAATATAAAATAATAATTTTTGTTATTTAGTTTCAATTTCTAATTAAATTCTATATTTCATAACAGTAATTTTGTTTATGAAATATAATATCACAATATTCATATTAAAAAATATGCAATCAGTTTTGCACTATTTCTTACATTCTCACCATTCATGATTGAGAAAGTATTAGAATTGTCGGAAAATTTTCGATCTAAGTTATTACCAGTGCGCCTCGGGGGACCTACTGAGAGTTTCTTACAGCACTCCAAGTGGCTGTTGGCAAAGTATATCGATGGGTGCTAACCACGGGTGGCGGTGGGCCAGCACCGCATCTACGTTTATAATATCTTTGGGGTACCCCTAACTGGTGTCACGCAGCATGCTCTGACTTTCCCGGTGAATCCCCAAACAATAATATCCATGTCTGAATGTAGAGAAATGGATACTTTTTCGTGGGTGTTGCACCAAAGTTAACGTTTCATGCATACTCGAGGAGTTCCACGGACCCTCTAGGACTATTTGGCACCACGCTTAGGGATCATGCCGAACTCATTGTCCCTTGGATATTTTGTTGTTTGGGGCCTCCTTATCGATATTATTTATGTCATGCCCAACTCTCTGTCTCTCCAATTAAGGAAAGAAATCCGAGTAATCATCACAATAACTACACGATCTCAGTGCACGATCCTTACAATCAAGGCAATACTGGAGTATTATCCAGCCAATGAAGGCAAATTAAACAATTATCAGATTAATAATAGCCATATTCTGGTATTTTCCAGCCAGTTAAGGCAAGATTATGATGCGATCCGGCCAATGAAGGCAAATTCGGGAAGTGTTTAAAACAGTGATAGTATTAGTGTATGGTTTGGTATTGGATGACGCTTCATTCAGCTATAGCTCTTGATTATCGGCTGCTTCAACCAAGTTATTTTCTACATAGGATATCCAGATCTGATATTTCGTTGCGCGCCTGAAAAGAGAATACACTCGTACTCTGATTAAACCCGGTTGATCAACATTTCGTCCACCTCCGAATGTTTTATTTGCTCCCTGTTAAGCTTATCTTGGATGTAAGCTCCTGCTAGATAGATTCCTTATAGATTTCAGTCTAGGCAAATGATGTACTTGATGTCTGGACGACGTTGGGTTCACGTGATTTTCGTAACATTGTTTGGGCTAAGTCTACGGTCGCTTCAGCCGCTTGTATGCAAGGATGATACTTGTCGAGGATCGCCCCAGCAATGCGGTAAAAATCGCCGATGTTAATGGCATGGTTCATGTTCAGAAGATTTCCTAAGAACTTAAAAACAGATTTTTTTTGGTCATTTCGTGCCTCTACGATCCACCTTGTTTTAGTGATCAATCTTGAGTAATTTCCTTTTGTATCAAATTTTCTTTGTCCACGAACTAACAGAGGTGGCATTTTATAGTTAATACCAAGATTTTTAAGAAGTGGTAGGGCATCACGATAACCACGGTCCACAATTGTATTAACATCGATTTCGAATTCATTAGTAAGCATGGCAGCATCGTTATTTCGAGAGTCAGAAAAGTAGTGCCCAAGAATATTCAAAATATAGCCGTCTGGAGCTACAACTAAGGCTGGCTTCATTAAGTGGCGACCTTTATGAACGCAGTATGTTTGCCTGAGTGCTCTGAAACTGCTGTGTTTATGGATATATACATAAGTTCCATCTATATAGGTAATCACTTTTGGAACTTCAGGAGTGGGATTATAAAGTTCATTTGCGAAATCCGTTACGTTTCTCTGTATATACAGTTTCCGTGTTATAGTCGTCAATCCTATGTTGTTGGGAACAAAACGTGTCATCAAAGACCTTCTCACAATAGAAATAATGAGACTCACATTAGCGTACTATCTTACCCAAAAATAACTTTTAAAAAGTAATCACTCAGCCCTTGGTGCAGCGTACACAAAAACATCATCAAATCCTTTTTACTAATACGGCGATATATCCATCGATCTTGTACAGCATCACGTACAGCATCTTCCACTGCAAAGGTTTCTTCATTATTAAAATCAGGCTTATCAATCTTCGATAATTCACGTAGGCCTTGAAAAAAATATTGCAACTGGACACCAGACAAGCGATAAGGCCTATTTCAAAATTCTAAACCTTGCAGTAGGACGTTCGGTATAAAGCCACTTACTTCCAAATGTTCAGGACAAGAACGAGTTGATTCCGGTACGTAAATATTTTTTTTTACAAAAACATTAACCCTAAATTTTACCGACAACCTAATCACATCTTGCATTCTGTTGCAAAATATACAAGAACTATTTCTTCTTTGTTTTAAAACATTGATTGTCAGACAATTAGGGCCAAGTGCTAAATCATTCATCTCCATATTAATGCTTCAATAGCAGTCATGTCATGCATCAGATATGTGTACCATTGCTCGTGGCTGTAAGGCGATTGCACATATGTAGCAACTTATTCTGACGGGCGGCATGACTAAATTCCAGGTATAGGGACATTCTTCAGCGTTCCTTTTTATAAACTTGATTCCAATATCAAACAAGCATTGCCCCAGGCGAAGAAAATAGAAAGTTAATGCAGAATTTGCGTCAAGAGTAAACTACAAAGATTATTTAAAAAAAAAGGACATACATAATGTAAACAGTTTAGAAATTGACAATCAGGTTGCCATGGCGGCAAAACCTCCTCCTTTATTATAAGCCATCGATGCCTGAAATCTAAAAGTTTATTTAAAGGAGGCTATGGATGGAATGTAGGGCTAATGTTATTGTAAAAAGAAACTATACGTAAGGGAATCAACCCGCTCTTATCGTACCAAACATTTGTTATATATATTAGTTAAACTACCCCAACATACCATCCCCGTAGTTTAGTTTAGACGACGTAATTGACGGGAAGGGTACAACTATGCACGAGCCCCTCTGCGCACGCCTACATTTCGACGTGCACAGTTGGGAGTCTCCCATCTGTGTACGTAAACCGTTAGTAGGTTACCATCTGTGCACGTTGAAATTTAGTCATTTTATATTTTTTTTATTTTATTTTTTTTATTTTATTTAGTCATTTAGATATTTAGTCAACATTTAGACGTGCTCAGTTGGGAATGTCCCATCTGTGCACGCTGAAATGTACACATGCACAGATGGCCTGGTACACAGTTGTGCCCATGGCCACCGATGTGCACAGATGGGCTCGTGCACAGTTGCTCCGTGAACAGTTGTCCGTCACCTGCAAATGACAGGACCTGTTTAATTACTTTGAATAATTAGGTACGCACTTAGTGATGTTTAATCACATTTAGTTTGTGTAAGTCTCATCTGAAAACTACGAATTAACATTTTACAGTAGTTAAACTACCCCCGGACACCTCTCTCATACTTAAGTCTTGACTACGTTGTTGGTAAGACATGATTAATTAGTTTCAATAAGGAATTACGCCCTCGGCAATGTAACTTCAAATTCAGTTTATGTTACCATAATCCGAAAACCACTAATTATTTTTTTTTACGGTAGGTAAACTACCCGCAGACACCCACTCAATATTACAGTCTTGACGACACGGTTAATAGGACCTAATTAATTAGTTTGAATAAGTACGTACATAATTGGCGATGTGTAATCAAATTCAGATTGTGTGAGCCTAATCCAAAAACTACCAATAAATTTTTTTTACAGTAGTTAGACTACCCCCAGACACACTTCTCATACTTTACTCTTTACGATGTGGTTAATAGGACCTGTTTAATTAGATTGAAGAAGTACATGAAAGGCGACCTACGATGTAACAGCGACAAAAAACTGTCCATCTTTCCACCTTCAGTTCTAGATATTATCAAGCAGGGGACCCTAAACTACAAGATATCAATGGAACAGAGAGTTCGGCATGATATCTGAGCATGGTGTCAAACTGTCCACGAGGGTCGGTGTAACTCTTCTCACTTGCATGAAAAGCGACATACGATGCAACACCGATGGAAAAGTATCCCCTTCTCGACCTCTAGACATGAATAATATTGTTCGGGGGGTCCCTAACTACAAAAGATCAAAGGGACCGAGAGTTCGGCATGATCCCTGAGCGTTGTGCTAAACAGTCCTCTGTGGTCGCTGTAACTCTTCTCATCTGCATGAAAAGCGACATACGAAGCAACACCGACGGAAAAGTATCTTTTCGTCGACCATTAGACATGGATATTATTGTTCAGGGGTCCCAAACTACAAAATATCCAAGGGGCAGTGAGTTCGGCATGATCCCTGAGCGTGGTGCCAAACAGTCCTAGAGAGTCCGTGGAGCTCCTCGAGTATGCATGAACGTTAACTTTGGTCCAACATCCACGAAAAGTGCAATTTTCTCGACATTCAGGCATTTATATTATTGTTTGGGGGGCCCCAAACTACAAAATATAAAAGGAACAGAGACTTCGGCATGATCCCTTGGCGTAGTGCTAAACAGCCTTCGAGGGTCCGTGGAACTCCTCTCGCGTCCATGAAAAGTAATATTTGGTCCCTCCCATCTCGAAACCTGGTGTTTTTGGACCCAATGTTTAAGAACTTTATTTGATCAGGATATTATAAATTACATTATACTATAGTTTCATCCAATTTGACCGGGACCATATTTTCCACAGATGTGTGCGGGGTCCTTTATATTTCGTATTTTAAAGAAGGGGGGGGGGGTA
>JAAAKG020134000.1:0-13984 GCA_010014905.2 Druon quercuslanigerum | reverse complement strand
ACATCATTTTGGATGAATAAATGAATATTTTCTTGTAAAAATGAAAAGTCACCTTACTTTTTGATCACACCTCGTATTTAGAAATTTTTGCTGTAAATATTCAAAACATTTGCCTTCTTTGTTAAGAACCTTAACAAGTTGCCTCATGAGATGAAATTTAATATGCAGAGGAGGTAGAAGTACTCCGTCTGGATTCACTAACAGGGTTTGCTTAATATTTTGCAAACCTGGCTCCAATGAAATTCTCGTTAACCATTCTTTGTTAGTATAGTTATTCTTTCTATCCCTGATATCCCACAAACACAAAAATGAATGTTGCCCTTAACCAAACCTAAAAGTTTCAAGTCTCCGCAAATTCTCCAATTACATTCTAAATACTTGATCTTTTTCTAAACAAATTCAAGATTTTGGTTCGTTTCTTTGAGCACAGTTGAATAAGCTATCAGTATAGGAGCGAGCTTATTCGTGTTGTGAAGTAACACTCCCTTTAGTAAAAAGTCTCCACTCCTTATCCTTGTAAACACCTGGTTTCAGTTCACCCATTAACTCTTGCACATCGCTAAAATACACCAGCGATGGGTCGTCTATTTTCGTAAAGTATTTTCTAAATTTTACTTCTCTGTTTCGTATATAATCAACTTTAACATCTTTTGCTACCCTGCTGAGAGTAAAAAGATTCAAAAAGATAGAAACGTATGGACAGAAAAAGATAGAGATATTCAATCCTTCCGGAATGCACACTTTGTATCCCACAAACTCTATCTTCTTCTTCCCACGCCCTATCCTTCGCGTCTACTAAGATCTATCTCTTTGTATACCTGACTCTATCCCTTACACTCATAATTGTCTGTTATTCTCTATCACTGACTCTATCCCTTGCGGTCAAAGATAGGTAAGTAAAAGATAGGCTCATGAGCCTATCTTTTCAATCTTTTTTATTTACAAATGCCTATCTTTATCTACCATAGATTGCCCACTATCAACGATATATCGTTCTAATTTCTATCCATTTGAATCCACTCAAAAATGAAGTATTCTTATCCATTTCTAAAATACTCATATATTTCGAATTTCAGGCATCTGCTTATCGTCCAGTTATATACGGTGCAAATGATTTCACTTGTGTCTGACTTTTATAGTCAGCCACCTACTGGACACCGCCGGTACTAAGTCAGGAATGTACATCAAGTAGCAAACGCTTTGCTAAGGATAGACGTGGATCAGCGGTGGATTCAGTTGGATAGAACAAATAAGATCCAAGAAAATAGGGCTATCTCATATTAAAAAAATTGATTTACGTTGATAGGAAAATAGGGATTAAAAAAGAGAGACGAAATTTAAGATGGCCCAACGGATAGAAAAAGATTAGGATGGATAAGATGTTGATGCATTTAGATAGAAAGACTGGGATTCAAGAAGATAAGGCTATCTCAGATTTTAGAAAAAATATAAAAAGATTCAATGAGATAAGGACATAGGATTGAAAAAGAAAGACACGATTTTAGATTGCCTAAGGGATAGAAAAAGATATTCGCGAATAAGCGAAGGATTCATTTGAAAGATTTCGAATTTTAATTTTCAAAAATTTTCAAGTATCAAATCATAAATAAATTGAACGCGTTCAAAATTTAAATGTATGTTTTTCAATTGGAAAATCTCTAAATAAAATTATTTCAGATTAAAATTTAGAAAACAGAAAAATTGCAGTACGTTAAAAATTGAAATGTTTGTGGATTAGAGTCTTGAAAATAGGATCAAGAAAAAATTAAAACCTCTTTAAAGATTTCGAAATTAAATTTTCAAAAAATTTCAACTATTAAACATGAATAATTTTCAATTCGATGGGATTCAAGTCTTAAAATTTTAAATTGCAATCATGGAAGTTTATTTATAAAAAATTAACAATCACAAATAAATTGAACGCGTTCAAAATTTAAATGCATGTTTTTTAATTTGAAAATCTCTAAATGAATTTATTTTAGATTAAAATTTAGAAACCAGAAAAATTGCAGTACAAAAAAAAATTGAAATGTTTGTAGATGAGAGTTTTGAAAATAGGATCAATAAAAATTCAAAGCTCATTAAAGATTTTGAAATTAAATTTTAAAAAAAATTTCTACTATTAAATAAGAATAATTTTCAATTCAATGGGATTCTAGTCTTCAAATTTTGAAATGTGAACTTGGAATTTTATTTATAAAAAAATTATAATTATGAATAAATTGAACACGTTCAAAATTACAATGTATGTTTTTCAATTTAAAAATTTTCAAATGAAATTATTGAAGATTAAAATTTAGAAAACCGAAAAATTACAGTACGCGAAAAATTTAAATGTTTCTAGATTAAAGTTTTGAAAGTGGAATCAATAAAAATTTGAGACTTGGAAGTTTATTTATAAAAAATTGATAATCATAAATAAATTAAAAGCGTTAGAAAATTAAATGTATGTTTTTCAATAGGACGATCTTCAAAGGGAATTTAGAAAACTAGTTTTTCCTTTAAAATTAATATTTTTACTAGAAAGAAATTGTTTCACCGCTTTTTTCACCTATTTTAAAAATATTTCAAGATTATTTATTCCATACTCTTTAAAATTTTCTTTTTATATTATTTACATTCAATTGCGAAAATATTTAACAAAATTTCAATACAGGATCTAGACCTGTATTTTGTTGTTTTTAAATTTTACCAAATATTTTGTTTATTTACTATGTTTTCATTCGCGTTGGAATTTCTAACGTTGTAAAGTAGTAAAGTATCTATTACCACAAATATTCAAATTTTATTAATATTTTTATGTATTATGAATGTCAGAAATTTTATCATTCTCGAATTTTCCCGTGTTATAATAAATTTATTAAAATATCAGAAAGCGAATGATTTTCGAAACGTGTTAAGTAATTTAATAAATTATTATATCTAGTAGCTACAAATAAAATAAATACTCTTTACACTACAAAAGTATAACGGGCCGTTAAACGGGCGACAGCACTGTTGTCGCTTTTTTAAATGTCGATTTGGTGTTTTGAAAAACTCGAAGGAAGGAATGTTACCAAATTCACAAACATAATGAAGAATTGAGGTTCAGTTCATGATGATTTATTAATCCAACTCTATTATGGTGATTGTGAATTCTCTTTTTTTAAAGCTCCTTAAGCTTTAAAGAACACATTCTCATCACGAACTCGATTTTGTTTAAAATTTGAACAAATGTTCCACATTATTATATCAAATATACACTGAGAGTCTTTTTGTAAGAATAAATGATAAAAATGAATGAGAATTTAGTATAATATCGTTTTAAAATAGGGAAAACAGGGTTTGCGTATCAAAAATTATTATAGTGGGTTTCGGCCTTCAAAACCGATATTTTTGTTCCAAAAAAATTGAAAGAATGTTGCATTAACTCTTATAAAACTTGCATGTTAAAAAGTTTGATAAATTGATAAATAAAAATTGTCACCCTCAAATTCAAAGTGGTTTATTTAAGCAATATCGTCAAATTGAGTTACAAAATTATAATAAATGTTATTTATTATCAGATGTAGATTATTTTTGAACAAAAAACGCAAATTTAGAATAAAACAGTTTAATTCAGTTTTCTACCAAAAAATACTTAATTTGTTTTAATCCTACTATAAAAGATGATTTCAATTATTTATTAAAAATATTTTGTAACATTTATTAAATATAAAGTACCGTCTGCAGCCATATTTTTATTAAGAGCACTCGCATTTGCTCGGCCTTTCGGCCAGTGGAAGGGAAAAGCTGCAGAAAACCTTTCCCGAGTACTGCCAGTTATCGACAGTCGAGTTCGGATGTAAAAACTCTATATCGTAGGGAAAGAGTGTCCATATACATCCTCGACGTCAAACCCCTCGCTCAACAGCCTTTAATGTGTTTGCACAAGAAAATCCGTTGCAGTGCGCTGGAGACGTCTTACTAACGTGCCCTCCGAGCACGACCATTTCGAGCCAATCAATCGCAGACAACCTGTCGTGCTGCTTTTGCCTGAGCACTGACACACATGTACGCCGCTATCTACACCAGCTCGCAACGTCCTTGAGCAAGTAACGCCACGGACCGCAGTCGCACGTCAGGTTGCACGCGATTGGTTGGCTTTATGAGTTGGTGCACGGACGGCACGTCCGTGAGACGTATCCATCGCACGGCAACGGATTTTCTTATGCGACCACCTTTAGGTGTTAGCACAAGAAAATCGGCTGCAGTGCGCCGGAGACGTCTCACTAACGTGCCGTCTGTGCACGAGCAAATCGAGCCAGCCAATCGCATACAACCTACCGTGCTGCTTTCGCCTGAGTACTGACGCATACAGGTACGTCACTATCTACAACAACTCGCAACGTCCTTGAGCAAGTGCCGCCGCGGACCGCAGCAGCACGTCAGGTTGCACACGATTGGTTGGCTTTATGGGTTCGGGCACGGATGACACGTCCGTGACACGTCTTCAGCGGGCGGTAACGGATTCTTTTGTGCGACTACCTTTTATGCTACCACTACTGACATCCGTTATTTTGGATGAGATTTAAAAGATAGGGAACGCTGAAAATCGTTCCTTGCGGCAGCTACGGCGTACACTGCCATGTCTTTAAAAGAGTGGCTTCTGCTTGTTTGTGCGAGCGAGGGTTTACCACATCCCGGCTTTCCTTGGTTTTCTTGCTTTAGAGGCACATAACCTTGCGTTCCTGGTCGAACCTTCTGTTCTGGTCCTTCTAGTGTTTTAGGTCCTGATCCTCCTAAGAAGTTGAAGCAACCACTCACCTCGGCTATTATATCTGCGAAGAGAAATTATAGGAAATAAAAAAGTCAACCATCATTATTACCTGTGATCAATAATTTTTTATAAATTTTTTTTTTAATACAGATTGCGTTTCAATATTATTGCTTTATGGAGCTTTAACAATCGAGAATTCACAATCACCAAATTAGATTTGTCGATTTGTTGTTTTTAAACGAAGAAAAAAAAATTAATTGCTTTGACTTGAAAATTAGTTTCTCATTTAAAATTAATTTGTTAACCAAAAATTTAATTTTATAATTTTTGTTTAATCAGTAATCCTAATCAGTTTAAGATTCTAGAATTTGTTTTAAAATTTCTGTAGTTTGTGAAAACTGTGTCTGTGACACACAATTTTTGTAGGGAAAGATTTTTATCTCCATTCTGTAAAACGTTATCACTTGCAAATTCAAGGCTAATTTTTAATGGGTCACCCGGTAATAAGATGAAAATTGAAATTATTTACGTCTGAAATATTTGTGAGGATATTTAGAAGACTTAGAAGCTTCCAAAATTTTCAAACACTATTAAAAATTTTCAAGGTAGATGTAAAAGAAAATCAAATTTTTTTTAAGAATTATAATATCTGTGTGAATCTTTTTAATGTCTTTTCATTTGAAAAAAAAACATAATTAAAACAAGTTAATCAATTTTAAAAGTTGAAAATATTTTCGAAATTTTATAAAATATGTTTCATTTCTTCTGCGGTTCAAATCGTGGTAAATACAAAATTATTTGTAATTTTTATAGATTTTTTTTCAATACCCCTGAAATCTGAATAAAACTTTTTGAATTCTCTTAAGAAACTCAGGAAAATTAAATTCATTTATACAAAAAAAAGCAACAAAAAAGTCATATTTTGAACAAATTCGAAAAATTTTAGGAACGAAAAATGTGGACTTCTAATAGAGAAGATTAATTTTTTACAAACAAAAAAGAAACAAAACTAAAAAGAACAACTAATCTTTAAGAAATAAATTTTCTAATCAAATTTTGAATCTTCGAGCATGAAAAATTAGTTTTTGACCAAACACAGGATTATAAAGTTTTAAGAATAGGAAATGATTTATATATTATATATTATATTTATATATTATTTATATATTATATTACTATACAATAAGAATTTTCAATAGATAAAATTAATTTATTACTAAAAAAAATCGACTTTTTAGCCAGATATTAATCTTCTAAGATAATTATGAATCTTCTAATAAAAAAAAATTTACCCAAAAATAATCAACGAATTAGTTTAACTTTGGACCAAATACTTTAATTTGCAATAAAAGAAAAATAATTTTCAATTAAAAATATTTATTTCCCACAAAAAAATTTCAACGAAGCTTTTAACTTTTCAACGAGAAAATTAATTTTTAAATAAATAGATATTTAACTAATTTTAAATCAAACAAGGAGAAATTTCTACCAAAAATAAAATTAATAAATATTTATTTACAATAAATTAGAGTTCAAAGAAATTAAAAACCGAATTTTTAACCAAGAAAGGTTTTTGAGAAAAGGAAAACAATTTCAATAAAATGGTTGAATATTTAAGCAAAAACTAAAATTTTGCAACCAAAATTTTCAATTTTTAACAAAAAAAGGAATATTTAAATTTCCAGTAAAAAAAATTAGTTTTCAGGCAAAGAATAGCGATTTTTTAACAAGATAGATACTTACTAAAAAATATTGGAAAGGCCACCACAATGAAAATTAATGCACTATTCTGGCACTTCATTTTCCTGAAGAATTTTGAACTTTTTAAGAATGAGAACTGTTTTTTAGAGAATTTTTTAATCTTCACGAATTTTGATGATGATGGATTTTGATGGTCTATATATACCAGTCCCCATCTCACTCGATTTATAAATGATTAGGCATTTTCCATATTTTTCAAATGAATGAAGTTAATTTTTATTCATTGAATGTAGGTCTTGAAAGCTCGACCTACTTTGAAAATTTAAACCAAACATATTTATTGTTAAGGGAAAACGTATCAACCCAAAAAACAAATTTTTAATAGAATAGTTGAAATTTCAACCAACTAGATGTATTTTTAGCCAAGAAGAATAAATTTTTGTCAAAAGACAAGAATTTTGTTAGCTAAATATTTACATTTTTAGAGGAGGAGATATTTAATTCAAAACAGGTTTTAATTTTAAATAAAAAAGAGTTTCATTCTTAAAAAATTTTTTTTAATAAAATAGTTTAAATCACAAACAAAAAATATTAGTGTTGAAACCAACATTTGCGTTTGTAAGGGAAAAAGATCGAAAGGCTGCCAAGATTGAAATTTTCAATTCAGAAGATGAATTAAAAAATTACCTATTTGCAGTGGTCATCCGAGCAGTCAAATTGCCAATCAAAAATATAAATTTCTTACAAGAAAAATGTATTTACAATAAAACACATCAATTTTCAACAAAAAATCTATTTAGCTAACAGAATTAAGTTTAAAAAATCAATGTTTAAAATAGAAAAACGAATTTTCTTTAACTAGCAAAATTAAATTTTAACAATGTAGTTTAACTTTCAATCAAGCAATTGAGTTTTCAAATAAAAACTTAAATTTTCAACTAAGAAATATTTTTAATGAAAGAAGGGGAAAAGATTTCAAAGAAGTTATTTAAATTTTAAGAAAAAATACCAATGTTTATAAGATATTTCAATTTTCAAATTAAAAAAATGAATTTTTTTAAAAAAAGTTCATTTTCAAGCCATCACTTGAAATTTTTATAAAAATATTTAAATTATTAAAGTTTTAACCGAAACTAATAGATATGTATTAAAAAAATATAGAAGTTTCAGCTAAAAAATAAGGCATTTTTTTAACCAAAAATTTAATATTTTAATCCTTAGCTGGAAAAATTTATTTTCAACGCAAAAAGGGAAGAATTTTTACAACTAAAAATCAACTAATCAATCAAATAAAAATGGAATAGTTAAATTCTTGTTTAAAAAATTAATTTTCTAAAAATGGTGGTAAATTCTTCGCTTAAAAAATAATTGTTAACTAACAAAGATTTTTCAATCAAGGCATAAAAATTTAACCCAATTATTGAATTTTTCTCTAAAAATCGTAATTTTGAAAAAAATTTCATCTTTAAGTCAATCCAAAATCTATAAAAATATTTCAATCAACAAGCCAAAATAATGAATTTTCAAAACACAAAAGATAGTTTGAAAAAAATAATTGAACAATTTAAAATACAAAACAAGGACTTTTAACAAAATTGTTGTACTTTCAAAAAAGTTATTAAACTTTAATTAAAAATATTTAACATATGAATTTACTACTAAAATTATGAATATTTAACAGGAATAATTTAATTTTAAATAAAATTGATGATTTTTTAATTGGAACAGTTGAGCTTTTAATACAAAAGATGATTTTTTAAACAAAAAGATTAATTTTCATACAAAAATAGAACTGTTCAACAATAAATATAAATCTAAATAAATACTAATTTTTAACTCGATAATTGAATTTTCAGGTCAAAAAATTAAATTTTATCCAATTAGTTGAATTTGGACAAAAATTGAATGGTTCTATTTTTACTTTAAATAATGCTCTTTAACCAAAAAGAAATAATTTTTAAAGAAGAAAAAATAATAATTAGACTTTCAGCCTAAGTTATGAATTTTCAACTAAAATTGACCTTTTATTTTGGACGAAAAGAATAAATTTTCTACTAAAACGATGATTCTTGATTTGAAAAAGATGAATTTATCATTAAAAAGAATAGATTCCATCAAGAACCAAATAGTTAAATTTTCAATTATAGCAATAAATCTTCAAATAAAATTATAAATCTTCAAATTCAGTGGTTGACTTTTACATCAATACTATGAATATCAAGTGGACTATTTGTATTTTTACTAAAAAAGGTAATTTTTAAGCCAAAAAGTTTAATTTTCAACCAAAATGAATGGCTATCACACCATTAAGCCATTTACCTTTCGGGGTAGGTGTGGCGCACTAGGTCGGAAACGGACAACACAGGCCTGCAAATAATGGGTTCATGTCAGTTGTTGGAGAGTGGAGGGTCATTTCCGAAGTAATTTTTCACGTGGAATCCGAATACGGCTTCAGCATTGGCCCATCACGTCAAGATTTTAAGATATTTGAGGTTATGTACCCCAAAAATGGCATTTTTGGCTACTTTTGAGGTTATGTACACAAGACGTAACATTTTTTTGGATTTTTGCTTTAGTTGTATCATATAGTAAGGCTCTTTTCCTTTAATTTGAGAGTCGCAGAGTTTATTTACCATTTTTCTTTCCAAGTTACGCCAATTTCAAATTACGAGATATGTCTCATTATGTATTGAGAATTTGCTTTAAATACTTTGAGGCAAACAATTTCTACTGGGTGTTTTCTTAAAATCCTGACTTGATGGGCCAGTGCTGACCCCTGATTTGGATTCTACGTAAAAAATTACTTCGGAAATGATCCTCCACTTTCCAACAACAAAACCATGTTGGCCTGTGTAATTATCTTTCTCTCGATAGAATAATGTAAAGTCCTTTCAGCTTTATTTAATAAATTTTTACTTCTTATAATGTGCCATTCTCTACCGATAACCTCCTTGCCCTCGTTTATGCGTCTATCTAACTCCTCATCTATCTTGCCGTCACTAGTGATTAGGCTACCGATATATTTGTACTTCTCAAATAGTTCTATTATCTCGTAATTGAAGACAATTTTGCATATTGATTTCTCACTCTTTCCCTCGAACAGCATAATTTTTTTTTAATTTACTTCGATTTTAAAGCCCATACTCTTTATGCTCGTATTTAGTTTGCTCAGCATTATTTGCAAGTCTTCGATTGATACTGCAATATCAAGCTTATCATCTGCGAACGCTAGCCCACGTACCTTTCCTGTTTCAATATCCATACCTTCTGTGTCGAAGAGGGCCACCCTTACTTCGAACAGCATAATTTTTTTTTATTTACTTCAATTTTTAACCCCTGCTCTTCATTCCAGTATTCAGTTTGCTCAGTATTATTTGCAAGTCTTTGATTGATACTATCATAACAACCTTATCATCTGCGAACGCTAGCCCACGTACCTTTACTGTTTCAATATCCACATAAACAATTATCCTTGAGGACATAACGCATCCTTGTTTAACGCCTTCCATAATATTGAACCAGTCACTGACTTTTCCATCAACCCTTACACTCGTTTTGCTAATCATGAAGCGTTAACCTCTTTTTAACGTCTTTATTCTTACTACCTTGTCGCAAATCAGGACACTTTTTTTTTCATTGGTAAAATTTTTTTAGTATGGTCTCTTAGAACCACCGTTCAAATTGTTACAAGATGTTAGTAAGACAATTCAAATCATCACAGAACAAAATAAAATGGTGAAACTTCTGCTCAGGATCAACGATTTTCCCTACTTACAATCTAGAGCTTAAGAAAGAAAATCTTCTAGTGAGGGCAGTACTGACTTTACTACATTATTTTTAAGAAAATTATTGTCTGTTTACCTAGAACATCGCCTTCGAGGTTTTTGGCAAGGCAATCTTATTTTTACAATTATCTCTATCTGAGGGTCTCGAAGGTTTTAGGTTACGTTCACGACAATATACATTGCGTTAATTGCAATCTTATAAATTGTGCTGATAACTTCAAGAAGAAACCTTTGCAATTTACTTGGGAAATTTCCTATTCTCACAAAGGTCGTATTTTTATCTTTAACGGGGATTTTCTCCCACTGGGTTCGTCCCTTCTTCTAAGCTTGTGAGCGCTTCTTGCACCGTTACTAGTAGGTCGGAAATCTGTTAAAGGTGGTCGGACAAGAAAATCCTTTGCAGTGCGCTGAAGGCTTGTCACGGACGTGCCGTTCGTGCCCGAACCCATAACGCCAACCAATCGTGTGCAACGTGACGTGCTGCTGCGGTGCGTGTCGGTACTTGCTCAAGGGCGTTGCGAGCTGGCGTAGATCAGGATGTGCTTGTGTTCGTCACTGCCCAGGCGGAAACAGCACGGTAGCGTGTATGCGATTGGTTATCCTCATAGGTTCGTGTACGTACGGCACGTACAGCACGTACGACATTTTTTGTATTGGAAGTATTATATTGATTTATTGGAAGTATTGTCGTTAAAAACTGTTATTGATACATATTTGAAAAGAAGAAAGAATCCTGGAAAGTACAAAGTACATTCAATGAAAATGTGAAGACCAGATGAACAGAGTTCTTGAAACACTCATGCACTAATACTTAAAAGCTAGGCAATGAAACTTTGATTAAATGTCCCGTCACTAAATTTTGATAGAGCGATTCAATGGAATTTACGATGACACCCAACGAGTTTTCAGAAGACATTGTAACCAAATTAAAAAAAAATTAAGTCAGGGTTTCATTTTATAATGTTATTGTTATTTACTTCGACTAGCATTTAAGTTATATTTAGTTTTGCCCTACAAAAAACCGAAAAAAATTTAACGGCGAGATTATAACTACCTAACGCTTATATCTGATAGATCGAACGCCACTTTTCCCTGAAAAATAAACCCCACGGTTAGTGTAACGAATGGAAAATTTTTGGAAAAATCTTAGCAGAGAGTCGAAATTTGACACTGCAGGATTGTGTAAAAAATTTCTAGTTTACGTTATAACCAATTCAAATTTAATTTTATGGGCGCTTTAATCAAAGAAAAAAATTTCCAGTCATTTCTCGGTTCGCAAAAATTTTTCACACCCAATAAAATAAAAAAATCGAACTCTAAAGGTAAACGTTTTTCCATTTAAAGAAATAAAAGGAAACTACAAATTAAAACACTCAAATTATAACCTTTGAATTTTAAACTTTTAATATTAAAATTCAACAATTTTTTTAATTTATAAATCTTATATTTAAATGCTCAATAATTTAAAAGCGAAAATGGAAGGTACTAACACTTTTCAATTGAACAATTTTAAATGAAATGCAGATAAAAAGCGAAATTCAGAATTTTTAGACTTCATAAATTATAGAGTATAAATATTCAGATTCCATTCCAAAAATATAAGATCACGCTATTATTATCAATTCTCTTAATTAAATATTCAATAAAAGAATTAATTTTTTAAAATTATATTGTTTCAAGCAATTTCAGGTTAGAAACATGAAAAATTAAAAAAATTCCAACTTCTTTGTAACTGAAAATTTCATAAATTAAAACTTAAATAATTCTAATTTTAAATAGTTTAAATATTCTTGAAAAGCCTAAAAATGTTATTTCAAAATCTTAAGAAATCTCAAATTTGTTGAAATTTTGTTTAAACTTTAAAATTATTTTAGAAGTTTTTTCAGAAATTCTAAATTTCTTTTAAAATGAATCGAATTTTTCCTGCAATATTTAAAGAATCGTGAAATTTTTTAAAAATGTCCTTATTTTTAATATTCCTAGCAATCTTAAGAAAATGTTTTGATATTTTTGAAGCCTTTCACAATTTTATAAAATGCTTCTCAATTTTTTGTTTAATGTCTCCAAAAATCTACATTTTGTTTGAAATTAAGCAACGTCTATTTGCACCGAAATTTCGTACGAGTAGCAGAATTTTGTCCGTGCACACAATTATATATATTATTTGAAATTATTTTCAGTTTTAAATGAACTTTGAATTTCTTCAAAACCTCTAAGCATCTCTTAAAATTACGCAAGTTTTTTCTACAATCGATAGGTGCTTAATTGTAACAATTCATTATTGAATTTTTTACTTTAAACTTTTTTTATTTAAATCCATTCGTTTTAAATAAAAAGTCAAGTGTTACTAAAAATTAAATAATTATTTTTTCTTAATTAAAAAAGTTATTATTTTATGGCTTAAAAATTTAATACTCTAGACAGAAACCATATTTTCAATGTAATGAAAGATTTTGTTTACGAATTTATTATTATTATGTTAATTTAAAGTTAAAAATAGATTATAAAGTTACAATCACTGACTATACTATATATTCGATTGTATCGACTCTACTCAACAGTAGTTTGGTTGAAAAATCAGCAGTTTTATTAAAAATTCGTCTTTTGGGGTGAAAAATTTAAATTTTTTTGGAGAGCATTGAACTTTTGTTTAAAATTTATATTTTGTTGCGGAAAAGTCAACTAAAATATTTTTTAGATGAAAGCTTCCTTTCCTGAAAATTAGTCTTTTTAAATTAAAATTTCACCTGTTTGACATACTTTTATTAAAAAATTCGAATATTTAACATAAAATAAAACTATTGTTTACAATTCTTATTTTGGAGAAATAATTTTATCTTCGTTGAATTTAAATGCAAATCTTCGGTTGAAAATTCAAGCTTTTCGTTGAAAAATTGACTTTTTGTTTAAATTTAATATTTTGGTGTTGAAAAGAGAAACAAAATGTTCTCTGGATGAAAATTGACCTTTTTTGGATTTTTTTAAAATTAAGGAGTGAGCCTTATGTATTTTCTAAAGCCCGTAGATTTTAGAATCAACACCATTATAACTTTCTAAATTTTTAGCTGTATCACAATTCATATCATCAGAGTATAAGAGATTACTAACTAGTTTATGTAACTCAACCTGTGATTTTAAAGTAAGATCTTTATTCAGTTTTTTATAATTATTTTTATCTAGTAGAAGATTTTTGCACTTTTTAATAAAATCAGACTGATTTAAAATCGGATTTATCGGATTTATCGGATTTGATGACAAAAATGGTAGGGCTTTGTTGTAGAAATTTTTTAGTTTTAATTCGAACCCCACCGAAAAATTTTATGTCGCAAACGACGCCAGAAACGACGCTCGAAGCGAAAACTTAACCGACGTCGGAAACAAAATCGGAATTTGGGATCGGAGCCGACGACGTTTCCGGTGTCGCGTCCAGCATCGTTTCCAACTACAGTTTCTTTGAATGAAAGAAATGTAAATGGATAGAAATAAATAAATTTTAAAGACAAGCAAATATTTTAAATGCTCAGAAAACTATTTCCCCAGATTAAATTTTTGAGCCTTTGCAGCAAAAAATATCCCACTGATTAAAAAATATATTTTTTCGACCTAACGGAAACGCCGTCGGCTCCGATACCAAGTACTGATTTTGTTTCCGGCATCGTCTCCAGTGTCGTTTCCAAATACAGTTTCTTTAAATGAAAGAAATGTGAATGAATAGAAAGAAATATATTTTAAAGACAAGCAAATATTTCAAATGCTCAAA
>JAAAKG020133999.1:0-13984 GCA_010014905.2 Druon quercuslanigerum | reverse complement strand
TTATTATTTTAAAAAATCTTAAAATTAATTATATTAATAATTATTTATTAATTATATATAATTATTAAATTATATATCATGATAATTTCAGAAAAATTCACAATTTGTTGATAAGTTTTATGATTTTTTAAAAACAAATGTAATAAACAAATGCATTATTAGGGCATCTGTCATCAGAAAAATTCGTTTTTTTTCTATTACAATTTTTTAAAATTAGGAACCTCATGATAATTTCAGAAAATTCATTATTTTGTTGATAAATTTTATGATTTTTTAAAAATAAATTTAATAAACAAATGCATTATACGAACACTTAGAGACGAAAAAAATCGTTTTTTTAAATGTCAGTCCTTTTAATTGAGAACTTCATGTTAATTTCAGCAATATTCATAATTTGTTGAATAATTTTATTATTTTATAAAACAAATTTGACAAACAAATGCATTGTTAGGACATCTGTCGTCAGAAAAATTCGTTTTTTTCGATTACAATTTTTTAAAATTAGGAACCTCATGATAATTTCAGAAAAATTCATAATTTTTTGATAAATTTTATTATTTTACAAAACGAATTTAATAAACAAATGCATTATTCAGGCATTTGTCGTCAGAAAAATTCGTTTTTTTCTATGTCCATTTTTTAAAATTAGGAACCTCATGATAATTTCAAAAAAATCATAATTTGTTGATTAATGTTATGTTTTTTAAAAATAAATTTAATAAACAAATGCATTATTAGGGCATTTGTCATCAGAAAAATTCGTTTTTTTTCGATTACAATTTTTTAAAATTAGGAACCTCATGATAATTTCAGAAAAATTCACAATTTGTTGATAAATTTTATGATTTTTTAAAAACAAACTTAATAAACAAATGCATTATATGAACACTTATAGACGAAAAAAATGTTTTTTTTTAATGTCAGTCCTTTTCATTGAGAACTTCATGTTAATTTCAGCAATATTCATAATTTGTTAAATAATTTGATTATTTTATAAAACAAATTTGATAAACAAATGTATTATTAGGGCATCTGTCGTCAGAAAAATTCGTTTTTTTTCGATGACAATTGTTTAAAATTAGGAACCTCATGATAATTTCAAAAAAAATCATAATTTGTTGATAAATGTTATGTTTTTTTAAAAAGAAATTTATAAACAAATGCATTATACGATCACTTATAGACGAAAAAAATCGTTTTTTTCAATGCCAGTCCTTTTGATTGCAAAATTCATGATAATTTTAGCAACATCAATCACTATTTAATACATTTTTTTTTAACAAATTTAATAAACAAATGCATTATTCGGGCATCTTTTGTCAGAAAAATTCGTTTTTTTCGATATCATTTTTTAAAATTCGAAACCTCATGATAATTTCAGAAAATTTATAATTTTTTGACAAATTTTATGATTTTTTAAAAACAAATTTTATAAACAAATGCATTATTAGGGCATCTGTCGTCAGAAAAATTCGTTTTTTTCAAAAACAATTTTTTAAAATTACGAACCTCATGGTAATTTCAGAAAATTCATAATTTCTTGATAAATTTTATGATTTTTAAAAAATAAAATTTCTAAAAAAATTCATTATTAGGGCATCAGTCGTCAGAAAAATTCGTTTTTTTCGATAAAAATTTTTTTAAATTAGAAACTTCATGATGATTTCAGAAAATTCATAATTTGTTGATAAATTTTATGATTTTTTAAAAATAAATTTAATAAACAAATGCATTATGCGAACACTTATAGACGAAAAAAATCGTTTTTTTCAATGCCAGTCCTTTTGATTGAAAAATTCATGATAATTTTAGCAAAATTATTTATTATTTGATAAATTATTTTATAACAAATTTAATAAACAAATGCATTATTTGGGCATCTTTTGTCAGAAAAATTCGTTTTTTTCGATATCATTTTTTAAAATTCGAAACCTCATGATAATTTCAGAAAAATTCATACTTTGTTGATAAATTTTATGATTTTATCAAACAAATTAAATAAACAAATGCATTATTCGAGCACTTATCGACAAATAAATTCGTTGTTTTCAATGCCAGTCCTTTTAATTGGAAAATGCATGATAATTTTAACAGCAGCCATCACTATTTCAATAATATACAAAAAAAATAAATTTAATAAACAAATGCATAATTCGAGCACTTATCGACAGGAAAACTCGTTTTCTTGAAATTGTTTAAAAAATCATAAAATTTATCAACAAATCATGAATTTTCTGAAATAATCATAAGGTTCTAAAGTATTAGACCGGCAATCTGAAAGGGCTGGGTTCGAATCCCAACGGAGCTTGAAAGCAATTTTTTTTCACAATTTACAAATAAAAATGAGTATAAAAAAATATTTATTCTAGACCAGTAAATAAACAAAATTGACATTTAATTATTTATTGCGTTAATCTGGTCAACAACCATAAGTTTTTATTTTCTAAATAGCTTCCTCGTAAGTCGGTTTTATAGTAAAAAAACACATAAGTGAAAAAATTAGGATTTGTGGTTTTTTGGTGGTAATTAGGATTTGTTTGTGCTTTTCAAAAACGCAAAATGTTTTTTATAAAGAAAAAATTACATTATACTAATAATTAAATATGCTCATAAATTGTTTCAAAAATGTATAATTGTTTTTATTAATTTTCTCTTAGAATTAGAGAGTCGCAGTTTTTTCCAATTCTTTAAACTTATTTTTAACTTTGCATTTAGATTGAGGCAACGGTCTATTAAATTTAATTCAAACAATTGTTTGAACAATAATTATTATTTATAATAATATTATCTTACATTGATGACAGAAAGTTGCAGTTTTTTTTAGAAAAAATTATCTTTTGGTACACATTTCATTTAAAGTGAGATAATACTTACTTCATGTTAACAAACATAATCTAAAATAAAAATTTAATAAAAATAATAATAAATTGGTTAAATAATGAAAAACCGCAACCATCTATCATTTCTATGGAAAAAGATAGATATGAACATTAATAATTTGTTTAAAAACTTTTTAGCATTATTCAAAAATAATATTTTTTAAAGTAACAGTAAATCCTTCAACAATTTTTTTTAACTTGAAATAATTATTACGTTAATCTGAGTAAATATTCGAAAAAAATTTGAACATTTCAGAAAAATACAAAACTATTTAACATTACTATATGGAAATATAATAATTAATAATATTAAATTTTTTAAATTATTATTTTTGTTAGCTTGAATTAATTATTACCTTACTGTGATTAAAAAGTGAACAAACATTGACAACATTTTTAGTCTTTTCTCGTTATAAATTCAACTATTTGGTTGAAATTTCGATTTCTTTGTTGAAAAATAAATGTTAAGATTCGCCTCTTTAATTAAAATGTTAAATTTTTTAATTTAGGATTGAAAAGTAGTCTATTTTATCACAAATAATTTTATGCAAAATAAGCATGAAAAATATTCATAATTAAAAAAACAGACTTCTAAACAACCTCAAAGTTTTTTGTTATAAATTGCTTTTTTTGGTTGAAAATTAATTTTCCACGAAACTGATGCATTTTTGCATAAAAAAAGAAATATCAAACCAAGAAAATTATTGTTCTACCAAACAAGAAGAACTTTAAACTTAAAAGATCAATTTAAAAAAAATTAAAAGGTTATATTTTCAATTCAAACTTTAATTTAGAAAAAAGATGTTCCGCCAAACAGTTAAATTTTCAAGCAAAGCCTTTAATAAAAAAAAACCTTTTGTATAATGTACTTTAACTTTTACTAAAGTAATTAAACTTTAAATATAAAATATTAATTTTTAACACAAAAGCTTAATTTTCAATCAAACAGATAAATTTTTAAATAACAATATAAATCCTAATTGTTTCTGGTTAGCAGATATAAACCTGAATGGAATTGCATGCATCTATCCTGAAAGCGCTTATTTCATATTCATCATTGTTGCAGTATTCAATATAACTGTCTTGGAAGTGTCTGCGATTTAATAAAAAATACATGAAAAACATTAAAGTCGAATTTTTCAATAAGGATTGCACAAATGGCACCTATGTTTTGCAGGAGAACTAAAATCATCAAAAAAACACTTGATATAAACGGGATAAACTCCAATTGAAAATAAAATAAGTTTCTGGTAAGTAGCCACACATCATCCTGCATACAAAAAACTAGTGATTGAATTTTGTTTCAGGTAATTTTCTCACAAAGTTATTTAGAACATCAGTGTTGTTTATTCTCGTGATCAATCAAAAAACAAACAAAAAACAAAAAAATTGCTTTAAGTATTTGTATTGCTTAACATGAATCAATTATGATTAAATTTTGTTTCACGACATTTAGTGTTTCTGTGTCCATCAGTATTGGAGAATTTGAGATGAATGTCTTTGAAGTGTATCCGACTCTGCTAAAGCTCACTTCAAAGACATTCATGACAAATTCTGCAATATTGATTGCAGTACTAAATCTTTTTTATTATGTTTATTATAAAATGATAGGAAAACATCATCGAAAATTTCCAGGAGAACCAGAATCATCCCAAAAGCATATTGTATTAAGCGAACAAACCCCTTCTGAAAATGAAAGGAGTTTCTGTTAAGTAGCCAAACATCATCCTGCACAAAAAAAGGAGGGATTCAAATTTCTTTCAGGTAATTTAAAAAAAAATTATTTCGTACTTCAGTTTTATTAACTCACTTGATCAATATAAAAACCGAAAAACTAATAAACTGCTTTCGGTATTTGCATTTCATAATATGAATCAATAATGATTTAATTTTGTTCCACTACATTTAGTGTCATTCGTTATTGCAGAATTGGAGATGAATGTCTTTGAAGTGTACCCGATTCTGCAAAAGCTCACTTCAAAGACATCATGTCAAATTCTGCAATATTGATTGCAGTATAAAATCATTTTAATCATGGTTATTTTTAAATGACAGAAAAACTTCATCTAGATTTTCCAGGAGAACTAAAATCACCCAAAAAACAAATTGTATAAACTAAACAAACTCCAATTGAAAATAAAAGGAGTTTCTGGTAAGTAGCCACACATCATCCTGCAAAAAAAAAACTAGGGATTCAATTTGGTTTCAGGTAATTTTCTCACAAAGTTATTTAAAACTTTAGTGTTGTTTACTCTCTTGATCATTGTATCAACTGAAAAAGTATTGAATTGCTTTCAATGTTTTTATTGCTTAAATATAAACCAATGATCCGACTCTGATAAAGCCCACTTCAAAGACATTTATGTCAAATTCTGTAATATTGATTGCACTATTGAATCTTTTTAATCATGTTTATTATAAAATAATAGGGAAACATCATCTAGATTTTTCGGGAGAACCAGAATCATCCCAAGAACACATTGTATTAACCGAACAAACCCCTTTTGAAAATGAAAGGAGTTTCTAGTAAGTAGCCACACATTATCGTGCTAAAAAACTAGGGATTCAGTTTTGTTTCAGGTAATTTTTTCACAAAGTTATTTCGTTCTTCAGTTTTATTAATTCTCTTGATCAATATAAAAAAACGAAAAACTACTAAACTGCTTTCAGTATTTGCATTTCATAATATGAATCAATTATGATTTAATTTTGTTCCACTATATTTAGTGTATCTGTGTCATTCGTTATTGCAGAATTTGAGATGAATGTCTTTGAAGTGTACCGGACTCTGCTAAAGCTCACTTCAAAGACATTCATGTCAAATTCTGCAATATTGATTGCAGTATTAAATCTTTTTAATCATGGTAAATATAAAATGATAGGGAAACATCATCTAGATTTTCCAGGAGAACTGGAATCAAATAAAAAAACAAATTGTATAAACTAAACAAACTCCAATTGAAAATAAAATGAGTTTCTGGTAAGTAGCTACACATCATCCTGCACACAAAAAACTAGGGATTCAATTTTGTTTTAGGTAATTTTCTCATAAAGTTATTTAAAATTTTAGTGTTGTTTACTCTCTTGATCATTGTAACAACTGAAAGACTATTGAATTGCTTTCAATGTTTTTATTGCTCAAATATAAACCAATGATCCGACTATGCTAAAGCTCACTTTAAAGATATTTATGTCAAATTCTGCAACAAGGATTGCAGAATTAAATCTTTTTTTTATGATGTTTATCATAAAATGATAGGAAAACATCATCTAGATTTTCCAAGAGAAGCAGAATCGTCCCAAGAACACATTGTATTAACCGAACAAACCCCTTCTGGAAATAAAAGAAGTTTCTGTTAAGTAGCCTAACATCATCCTGCACAAAAAAAACTAGGGATTCAGTGTTGTTTACTCTATTGATCATTGCAACAACTGAAAATTTATTGAATTGCTTTAAATGTTTGTATTGCTCAAATATAAACCAATGATGTTTCAATTTTTTTGCAGCACACTTTGTGTTCCTGTCTCCCTCGTTATTGCAGAATGTGACATGAATGTCTTTGAGCTGTATCCGACTCTGCTAAAGCCCACTTCAAAGACATTCATGTCAAATTGTGCAATAACGAATGCAGAATAGGATCTATAGAAGCACGGTGAATATAAAATGATGGATCAACGTCATCTGGAATTTCCGGGAGAACTAGAAACGTTGGAATAACACAATGTATGAATCCAACAAACCCCATGTGGAAATAAAAGGAGTTTCTGGCAAGTAGGTACACAGCTAGATGGAACCGCATCTATCTATCGGGAATAGGGAGTAGGCGCGAGTCGTGTGACGGATGAGCACGACTAAGCTTTGGACAGAACCCTCTGATCCCGAGGGATATTTCCCGAGATTGATGCGTCATCCGAGGCAGATCTCCACATTCGCAACGACCCATGCATTGCCAATGACGCCCCCAAAACTCACCACCATCACACCACCAATCAATGAAATCGACGTTTCGTCCATGTATGTGGGAGAGGGACTCAATGAAGTTTCAACCCTCCATAGTGCATACGTGACAATTGACAGGCCAGGGCTGCTTCTGAGGTGACGACTTGACGAATTTCCTGCGGTGTCACGCAATACCTGTTACTCGTTACCCCAATGGCCCAAATCTGCAACTTCACACGAAATCTATTTCCAAAGCCGGATTTGATCCCTTCTCGAAAACAAATTTGTGTTCAATTATGTTCTTCTGAAAATGTCACCAATTTTTCGGCATTTGGAATGAGGATGGTAGGCTCGGTAAACCCTTGGGTGTTAAATGGTTTCGTGACATTTTGATTATTATCAACTTCAGGTCAAAGTGATTCGTTTTTGTGGGTACTAAATTAATTTTTAGACAACTTCATTAATAGTTTTCGACTATCGGTTTTTATTTTTTTTTATTGAAAGTTGTGGACTAGGGATGACCAAAAAAATGTTTCCAAGAGAAGGAATGTTATAGAAATATTCTAATTTCCGGGTGGGAGAAAAATTCCAATTTAAAATGAAAAATTAATTTTCAACTAAAAAAAATTAATTTTAAATCAAATAGTTTAATTGCCAACCAAAAAGATTAATTATAATTTATATAAATAGATAAATCCTCAACTGGAATAGTTCAATTTTTAGTTTCAAAATTAATTTTCTATCCATAAAGCGAGTTGTCAACGAAGCAGTAAAATTTTCTACCAATGAGATGCATTTTTAACAAACATTATCAATTGTAAAAAAAATTAAACAAAAAATTTTAAGTTTAAAACATGTGGTTGATGTTTTAACCAAAAAGGCGAATTATAAGCAAAATAGTCAACTATCAAGTATCAACTATATTTTCAGATGAAAAACGTTATTTTCATCTGAAAAAGAATTTTTTTCCAGCAAAAAAATTCAATTATCAACTAAACAGATTTAACTACAATTATGAATTTTGAATAGGAATAGTTTAATTATTTCAGTTTGGAAAATAAGGTTTCTAAAAAAAATTATGAATCCTCAACAAAAAATTTTCAACAAAGACTGTAACTTTAAAGCAAGTTATTTAATTTAACACTAGACAGATGAGTTTGAACCTGAAATATTAAATTTTGATGTAAAAAGATGAATATTTCACTAAATATATAAATTTTCAATAAAATAGTTAAATTTTAAACCGTTGATCAATTTTCAACTAAAAAGGATAAATTTTTCACAAAAAAAGATTAATTTTCTACCCAAAAAGACAAATTCTCCACAGAAATATCACTTTACTATTGAAGACGATCAATTTCCGACAAACTTTTTCAAATCATCAACAAAAAAATAAAATAACTTCTTTTTCAGATGAAAAACTCACTTGAAAAAAAAAGAATTCCTAACCAAATAGTTTAATTTTTAACTAAAGTTACTTAACTAATATTATGAACTACAAAACAAAATTATGAATCCTCAAAAAAAAAAACAACAAGGGTTCTAACTTTAAATCAAGTAGTGTAATTTACTACCAGAAAGATAAATATTCAAAAAAAATATAAATTAAAAAAAAATTGTTAAATCGTGAGCAAGGGTCGCCCGCCAAAGGCGCGCGACTGTTTGTTCTCGCGCTTCGCGCTCGATAATATATTTCCCTTGCGCTCCGCGCTCGGTCTTTGTATATTTCCACAAATTTTTTTTAACTAAAAGTCAAACCATCGACAACAGTAATTTGGTGATAGTGAATTCTCTTTTGTTAAAGCTCCCTCGGCTTGAACAAACATTAATAGCATGCGCGTTCTTTAAAAAAAAATTGCTATTAAAAATTTAATTGCGAGACGAAAAAAAAATTAAAAGACAAAAGTTGTCATTGAGAATGTGCTCACGCAGCAGGTAGATTTTTTTATACTTTTAATGATGGTTTTCACGATTAAAACAAAAACTACGCATCCTATCAAAAAGTGATTCATAAAAAATTTTTAAATCTTTTTGAAGTGCACAATTTTTTGTCTAAACACCTTTTCACCTATTTTGCAGTTTAACCAAAAAATTAAAATTTTGATTTTCCAGTATTTTTTATGCTGTCAAAATTTGAGTTTTCGATTTTCTAAAAAAACTCAAAAAGTCGTTATAATAATCTTGTAGGGTGTGTCGAATGAAAGATATTTCTTTTTTTTTCTTTTTTATCGTATCGTGCGTTGTTTGGCTGAAAATGTTAATTTTTGTTTCTTTTTTTGGATTTTGAAAATGCCATAACTCTGATAATTTTGTTTTTATCAAAAATAAGTCATCAGAAGAAATTGTTTGTCTTTTTAAGTAGTATTAATAATTGTACAGAGAATTTTTGAATCTTGAAAAAAGTGGTCTCAACAATTTTCAAAATGTGCTCACTTTTTGAATTTTTATCCAAAATGGCTAACTAACGAAATTGACCTTTATTTTAGGACACTTAAAAAGCATACCTAATGCCAATCTAATCTGTTGATTCTTTTGAAAGTTATCGTGCTAACAAAATAAAAATCTACAGACACACAGTCACACACAGTCACACAGTCACACAGTAGCCACATTCGTAAAAACCGGCAGGGTTTAATTTTACACAAATCTAATACCTTCTATGAATGAGAATATAAAAAAGATAATTTTTTACCAAAAAATACGAATTCTTCAAAAAAAAGAAAACTTTACTATTAAAGAGGATCAATTTCAGACAAAATAGTTGAATTTTCAACCAGAAAAGATAAATTAAAAGAAATGGAATAACTACATTTTCAGATGAAAAATGTTTTTTTATCTGAAAAAACATAATTTCCGACAAAATAGTTAAATTATTAACTAAAGATATTTAACTAAAATTACGAACCTTCAAAAGGAATAGTTTATTTTTTCAGCTTGAAAAATAAGATTCCTATCAAAAAAATATGAGATCTCAAAAAAAAAAAATTCAACAAAGACTATAACTTTGAAGCAATTATTTTAATTTACTGCCAGAAAGAATATTTTCAAGCCAAAATAATAAATTTTAATCAAAAATATGTATATTTAACAAAATATATTTTTTTAAATAAAATAGTTAAATTTTCAACCAAAAAAAAATTGTTTTCAATTTTCAATAAATTAAATTAATTTTCAACTGAACTGAGGAATTTTTAAACAAAAAATTATTTTTTACCACTAATTATTTTTCATTAATAATATTTAATAATCAAACAAACTGAGATAAATGAAATTATTTCTCAGTCCAAATTGAACATTTTGAAATGTAAATGTTCAAAATGGAACAAAATTTACAATTAAAGTATTGTATATTAAAAATGTTATAATTTTAAAATTTTTAATTAAAACTCTAAAAATTAAAAGATTCCATGTTAAAGGTTTTCAATTTTAAATAACAAATTTTTGTACAATTTTCTTTTTGAAATTTTGAAAAACAAGAAGTTTTAATAGTTCAATTTAGAAAGATCTTAAAGAAAAATAATTATACAATGATTTTAAAGAAATTTAAAATCTTTTAAAAAATAATGTTTAAATCTTATAAATTTATTCATTTTTTTACCTGATATTATTTTTTTCATTCTTTTTACAATTCCATAGTTTAGAATTTCACAAAAAGTCCAACGTGATAAATTTTTCATTAAAAATTAACTTTTTTTTGTTTAAAACTAAAATTTTCCGCTTTAAAATTTTTTTTTAAGTTTTTAATAATTTAATGAGGTTTTAAAATATTTGAAAGATTTTATAGGATTTGAAATATTTTAGGGCCTTCAAAAGATTCCAAAAAATTTGTTCTTGATTTTAATAATTTGTGATTTCAAGACGATCACAAAATTTAAAGGCATTTAAAAAGATTTTAAAAGTTTTATAATATTTTAGTAATTTTAATAATTTGAAGTGATTTCAAAACCTTTCAAAAATGTCATAGGGTTAAAAAAATTTCAAAGCTTTAAAAATATTTAAGTTTTTTTCAAAAGATTGCCAGGAATTTTTTATTTATTTCAATAATTTAAAGTGATTTCAAGAAATTCACAGAATTTTAAGGGATCTTAAAAGATTTTAAAGGTTGTGAAATATTTTAGAGTATGTCAAAAGATTTCAAGGAATTTTCAACCGGCAAGAGTGCCGTACTTTTTTTTACAAAAAATGGCAATAAGGGGAAATTAGGGGAAATGAGGGGAAAATTAGGGGAAATTATGGGGAGGGGAAACTATGTGAAGTAAGGGTAAATAAGGGAGTAGGACAGATTTTTGGAAAGAAGGAGAGGAAAAGTAGGAGAAGTAAGGGGAAATGAGGAAAGGGAGATTGAGAAAAAAATTTCGGGAGGGGAAGTGAAATAAGGAGGCATGGTAGGTGAAAGAAAAGAGGGAGATGTAAGCAGGGAAAACAAGGGAAGGGAACGGAGTCAAATAAATAAATAAGGGAAGAGAACGTAGAAGTAGGGAGGGGAAAAAGGGGCAAACTAAGGGTAGTAGGGGAAATGAGGGGGTATAAAGGGATATTGAGTAGGAGAAATATATGAAAGTGAGAGGAGGGGAAGTAGGAGAAGTAAGAGATGAGAAATCAGGGGAAGTGAGGAAAAGCGTGGGGAGATAAATTTAGGGTAATGAAGAACAGTTAGTGAAAAATGTGTAGAAAACGTGAGAGAGTTTCATCCTTTTTCTGCCCCTATTCCCCTCTTTCACCTTAGTTCTACTTACTTACCCACCATCAGTTCCCCTTATTTCCCTTCACTTAACCTACCTCCTTCCTTTTTGCCCTTTTCTCTATATTTTCTCTCTATTGCCCTACTTTATTTACTCCTCCTAATTTCCCTCCCCTTATTTCCTTTCACTCCCTTACATTTCCTTTCCTCACTAACTACTTTCTCTTCTCACATTTTTGTTTAATTTCCCTTACTTTTCCTTCATTCCCTACCCTTCTTTTCCCTACTTCCATTTCCTTATTTTCTTTTACTTCCCCTATCCCCTTATTCCACCTCTTTTCCCATAATTTCTCCTTACTTTCCTCGTGAACTTTTTTCCCAATCTCCCTTTCTTCATTTCTTCTTACTTCTCCTACTTTCCTTCTCCTCCTTTACACAATTTTTTTTTATTCACCCTTAACTCCCATAGTTTCCTTCCCATCATATCTCCTAATTTTTCCTTTTTTCTCTTTTTTGTTATTATATATATTTTAAAATCTCCAAATTTTTTGAGATTCCTTTGGAATTTTGTAAAGTTTTTTAATATTCTTTGAAATTTAAAAAAAAATACCCTAAAATATTTCAAATTCTTTAAAATCTTTTGAATACCTTTAAAATTATTCTTAATCCCTCTAAATGATTGAAATCGATTGAAAATTCGTTGGAATCTATAAATATTCTAAACTTTTTCAAATTATTTGAAATCTTCTGTAATACTTTGAAATATTTAAAAACCTAGAAAGGAAAGGCACATTTTTTTCTTTTCATTTTTAAGAGAATTTTTCTTCAGATTGCAATAGGAACATTTTATGGTGGTTGTCCAAATTTGGGTTTTAATTAAAATTTTGGTCCTTAAATTAAATATAATCGTTTATTTAAATAACACATTCATTCCGGGAGACTGTTCCGACCCAGGTCACTGATCAATCTCTCTAGTAAGCGCCCCAGGTAGAGAGCTTCCCAAAGTCATTATGTAAAGCTCTCCACTGGAGCCCATTTGTATCCAAGATAACGAAAAATCCTCGAATTGGTATTCCTTTTGAATTTCGAAACCATAACCAACTCTTCAGTTAAGGGAAAGATCTGCCTCTTCCAGCCATTTCTGTCCCCGCCTTTTGAATAAAATTATCACTTGTATGAATCTGAAAGCAGATCACTCAAGCAAATCTCCTGGACATGCAAACTCTCTCCTGCATGTCACCACCCATGTCATGGTGAATCCCCTCTTGTCAAAAGAGACAGAACACACATCACGCATTTTCCACATTTTCCAGATGTCCATCCTGTCTAAAGGGGGCTGAAAAACGAGAAAAACAGAGGGGCAGGCAGAAGTCGATCGAATTGGAATAAAGAGAGTTCAGCGAGGACTTTAGGGAAATCTGAAATCGTCCTCGTTCGGGATTCATCTTGGCTGGGACGAAAGGGATTTGAAAGATTTGCAAAGGGATCTTTAACGGCGGACCCTAGGATGCTGAAAGTCCTTTTCCTCTATTAACATACCACTTGGAGTCTTGGACTGGCAGTTCGCGTAAGGGCGTAAACGCTAGATAAGCTCTGGGGAGCTGGAGAACTGGAGAGTCGACACCTTGCCCGATTCTTCCATTCATTTTAAAATGCGATCTGAAATTGCCTGTTATCGTCGAGGGTGGCCGAATATATACGCAGGGGACCATTTTTATCTTGCTGTTTAAAATTTAGGTGGCATCAGTGCCATTTCATGATCACAGCTTCCAGATGACCCTGTAGCCTATACTGCTACACTTGATCCCTTCAAGTTAGTGGTGGGTTACTGTCCCCTTTTTTAATGCCACGTGAGCTCTTGTCCGGAAAATTTGAATTTAAAATGAGAATTTAAATTTTAGATGAAAATAGATCAACTATTTCTTTAGGGATCTTTTCTATGATGATTAGGAATTGATTTATGATGTGTAGAAACTTTGGATTAGTTTTTCCGGCGATATGAATGTCTCGCGTCATTCTACCTGATATGTATACCCCCACCATTGCATCCTGCGCGTTACCCCTCGCTTGCTTCTTGGCGCCTGTGAACCTGCTAAGGTTACCCCCACCACATGGCAGCCAGCGGGTTACCTCTAGCTTGCTTGTTATCGCCTTATTATATTTTAGAAGGCTGGTCCTTTCGGTTCTTCTTCAGGTGGTAATTTGAAGAATATTTATAGACTCCCTTCATTCAACTATTTTTGTTTTTAATTTGTCTATTTAATTTAATAACTCATCTAGTTTCGTAGAAATTGAATTTGTGTAATATTCGTCTTTTTAGTTCGAGAATTCGTTTCTTTTAGTAGAAGGTTCCTACTTTTTGGTTAAGAAAGCAAATAAATTAAATTAATATTTATTTCATTGATATTTAAATTTAATATAAAATTGATAATATTCCTAATAGATTTATATTAACAAATAAAATTATATTAAATAGATTTTTTT
>JAAAKG020133998.1:0-13984 GCA_010014905.2 Druon quercuslanigerum | reverse complement strand
GGATCTTCACTTGGGGTGATTGCTAGAGAGATTGATCAGCAACCTGGGTCGGAGCAGTGTTGCGGAGTGAACTTGTTGTTTTAATAAATAACACGAGAATTCCAGATCAATCTAAAAATTTTATAACCCCTGCCTCACACTACTCCCCTTCCTACCGAGTGAGTCACGCCTACCCCGAAAGGGAAACAGCTTAATGGTGTAATAATAATAATAATAAATTTAGGCTTTTAACACAATGCAAGATTTTACAAAAGTTGAATGGTGTTGTCTTTGTTCTATTATACGAATGAAATTTGAACTGTTTGTTTCTGGTTGTATATTATTATCGCTTTAACTTCCTAACAGAATTTATAAAAAAGTATAACATTTTAAACTAAGATGTGAAAATAATTGCTATTACATACAAGGCTTTTATGTTCAACTTACATTTGGACCTTCTAAAAATATTTATATATTTAAAAAAAGTTTGAAACAAGAGTTTATCGTTTAATGACGATTATTATACACAAAAGCTGTTCTTGTTATATCTATTATTCACATATCCTAACTTAAATTCGTCTCATTGTAATATTATAAATATTTTTCATCCTATAATAAAAGAGATTTTTCGCGTTTCGATTGTGAACAAAACTACGAATTGTGCTGACGTTTCGTGAACATTGCAGCTGACTTCTTCAGAGCTGACCTGAAACTGAGGTATCAGGTTATGTTGTTCTTATTTATACTCTCTACGATACCTGTGATTGGTCAGAGCGCCCCACCATGGAGACAGGACGGATCTGATTAGCCAATCAAGTTTTATTTAAAAAATTCGGGAGGACAGAAAGCCAAATCGGATTGGTATTATAACCGTTGTACCTATTCATTTTATTAGGGTGCTTTAAGATTTCGATCATGTTCCTTTATAGGTTGGGTCATCGTTCTCCCGGTTTTTCTAATATAGACTTTGTTACAAGAACAAGGAATTTTATATACTCCTATATCACTGAGAGGTGTCTTGTTGTCTTTAAGGTTGTTTAGAAGTTGTTCTATTTTCGCAGGAGGTTTAAATATGGTTTTGATGTTGTGTTTGTTGAGAATTCTTCTATTTGTTTTGTGACACCGTGGATGTAGGGTAGGACGGTGGACGTTTTTCTCTCTCTTTCTTTATTAGGTTGTTTGGAATTGTTTTCATGGATGTATTTTCTTATTGCTTAATCAATTTGTTTGACTGTGTAATCGTTCTGTATTAGGAATTGTTTAAAGTTTTGTAATTCCTCTTGTAAATAACCTTTATCTGTTACAAAGACAGCTCAGTATACAAGAGAGATGATTCATGTCGACAGATGACAAAAGAGTTGTCCACATAACAGAACCAAAATTTTTGTTTAGGCTTGGATTTATTTAAGATTTTGATTTCTAGATGTTCCATAAATATGTTGGCTATTACAGGTGAGATTGGAGATCCCATTGCTGCTCCTGAAGTTTGTTTATATAATTGGTCGTTGAAAGAAAGGCAACTATTGTTTAGACAGTGCTCTATCAAAGATATGAGCTCCGAGGGGAAATTTGCAAAAGATTTAATAATATCAATTGTACCAAAGATTGGTACTTTCACCAAGAGAGATGAAACATCGAAAATCACTATGATATCTTAAGGTTGATTGTGAATCTGTTTTATCTTTTTGATAAAGTCAAAAGAGTTTTGGACGTGAGTAACAGAGTTTCTTGTGAAAGGATTCAGTTCATTGGCGAGGAAGCGTGCTAGCTTGTCAGTAGGTGAATTTATTGCACTGACGATTGACGTGAGTGGAATTTTGTTTTTGTTGATTTTTGGGAGTCGGTAAAGCCTTGGAGAGATGGGATCAGTAGGTATTAATTTAGATATTGTTTCGCTGTAAAGTTTAGTGTTTTTTAGAAGGGATTTCGTTTAACTGACTATTGTTTTTATGATTTTTAAGTTTTTTGCATGTGTCATCAGTTAGAAGGTCCATGATTTTGTTGTTATAGTCTTCTTTATTTATTATTATTTTTTTTGTGTTTCGTCCAAATAAATAGAAATTCGTCCAAATAATAGACAAAAGTTGTGCTTCGTCCAATTCTGGCTTTTATTTATAGGTCACTGGAATATGTGGTTCTTGTTTTTTTGTAAATTTCTGTAAATTTTTTTCAGCATTGGCTAGCAATTATTTGAGGACAATGTGACTGAATTTAAGACTCAGTTCTAAGATTCGGATAGGATATTCTATTCGGTTTAAAATGTAGTTATTTTGTTCAGCATGCAACTATCTTGAATAATGACTTTTTTAAATTGTGAAAAATCAAAATTAAAAAAATATTGATTCTGGACCAGCAGACCGAAAAGTTAACTCAAAAATTATGAATACATTTACCTGGCCAAAACACTTAACATAAAATATATATATTGTTAAAAATGCATTTTTTGTTGAAAATTCATCTCATCCAATCCCACAGTAAGGCTGTAGGTCTCCTTTCATGGCTGCAACCTAGCCTGTGAATAGTGAAGTAAAAAAGAAACCAGGTTTACGTACTTAATATGTCATTTGTTATAGACATACTGTGTTTCAAAGCTAAACTTAAAAATCGCATTGGAAGATTTGTATGGATCGGTTGAAATGAAAATGACGAATCAGGGAAAAGGGCACTAAAATTCACTGCAATCCCATGATGTTTGCCTTGATATCTTTTGCAATCTGACTGTTTTTTTCTAGCTTGAGATATGGTTAACAGAGTAAATTTGTCTTCAAGAATTTTTTTTTTCAAATTTGCATTTTGAAAAGTAGTATAAAAAACTTTCAATGCGATTTTAAAGTTTTGCATGCCAAAATGCAGTATGAAAACATAGCTGCATTAAATGTACAAAAGGATACAATGCACCTATGTCTGATGATACATACCGGGATAGCCCCTTGTAGAAAGGTTCACAACAAAAATCCAACACAAAAACAATAAATGCCTGTAAGCATCTTGAGTTTAACGTTTAATTTTGAATTATGGTAGCCTCAACAAGCATCCAGAGGAAGCTAATGACACCTCAAACGCTCGCAGTCGATGTGCATGACAAGCAGTAGTGAAAGACGAACTTTTAACTATGCATTATATACCCATTTTTGTGACTCATACCAGATATTTGCATGAGCTTCGAAACTGTGTATTTAATTGATAACATCTATATCTCATCAGGAACTTGACTTAGTCCGTGGCTGATAATGAAAAATCAAGTTCATCAGAGAAAAAGTTTTTAAAAACACAATAATTTGATGAAGGTTGCTTATGGTTCGGATGTCCCATTAAGCTACAGATCCCACTATCATGGACTTGAACACAATCTATTTCACGGATGATAGAATGAAAAGAAACCAGGCTTACTTTTCTTAAATACATTGAAACCCTTCAATAGCTCACCCTTCTATAGCTATTCCGAAAATTGACGCTGCGCTGCAAGTAGTTTTAACAGAAGCTGCGCAGGATGTATGGGATCTGAGATTGTCAGTCAGGCGAGCCCTAAGGCGTGAACAAACAGAAGCGGAGCGGGCTATAATGAGTTAGTTCCCACACACCGCCAGCCCGAAAATCGGCGCTAAAGAAGAGTTTTACTGTAATTGACTGCATCATAAAATGCGACATTGACTGACAATATTACATACCGTAATAGCTCAGTGTAGAAACATTTGCACAAAAATCCAACTCAGGACCAGAAAAACACTTTTGAAATATTTAAATGTAACCATTATAAGGCTGATGTTTTCGTTATAATAATAACAGTATCTAACCAAATCTGCCTTGATTTCGCTTACAATTGGCTAGCGACCCGACAGGTAGCAGACGTTCTGCTACCTGAGCTACTAGGGATGGTTGCTATATATTCCTTCTTTAAGGGAATGTAATACATTATGATATCATGTGTTATCCCAATGGAAGATTCCACTTCATGAACATAGGAGAATTCTTCACATATTTATGTAAAGGTTCACGCACACAAGCCTAAGGAGAATATTTGGCGTTTTCTGTGCAGGAATTTAGCGAAAGAAATTGTAATGGAACATGTATGCAGGGCAACTTGTACAAGTTCCTGTACAGGTTCCTTCATAAAGGGAATTGAGGCGCAGTCTCCTGCACAGAAACTTGTTAATGTAATTATACATGAACCTGCGTAGAAATTAATTTACTAAAGGTTACTAACAGCTTGGCTCTATTCTCGTGAGTGATGTAAGCGATATGAGTTTTAATAATGATTTAGCTTAAACTGTTTAAAGGGTTTTATAAGTGTTCCTGCACAGAAAACAGTGCTTTAATTTTCTTCGTGAAGAACTGACCTGTACAGGAACCCAGTCTCAATTTACTTCACAAAGATTATCTTAATTTCGAATACGCTCATCCATAGATTTGTCTTCAATGATAGGTTTCAAAGATCAGATCAAGTTGGTGTGTGCTCATGGAGCATCTAGAAATGTTCTAGGTTTCTAGCAAAAAGTAAAGCGGTTCCGCTTCAAGAATGAAAATGCTACCTGCAACGGACCACTCTGTATAATGCGAACTCAAAATTTCTTTTAAATTTTCTAATTAAAAAATTATTTAAATAATTAAATCAGACTTCTGAGTGGCCAGATGAAGTAGATTGGTTGCACAACCTAAATATTCTCGAGCATGTCCGTTGGAATATCCCAAAGTAAAAATGTAGGACAACTAATAAAATCGATCAATATGCAAACAATTTCAGATATAGAAATCCAGAAAATTGTTATTCCTATCTTCGACCGTCATTAACTTCTCATGAAAAATTAAGCAATTCGCCTGATATATTCCGTTTTACGGTCGAGATAGAAAAAAACAATAAATTAAATTTTTTAGATTTAAAGATTCAAAAAATTTATAGTGGAAACCTAATAAGAAATTGGTACAAAAAACCATCTTGGTCTGGCAATTACTTAAATTCTGAATCTCATCATATGTTTAATCAAAATGTCGGTTTGATCAAAGGTTTAGTCGATAGAAGCATCAAATTAAGTGACATAAAATACAGGCAAGAAAACTTAGACCAAATAAAATCCATCTCACTATTAAATAATTATCCTTTACCATTAATTGAGAATGTCATGAAAGAACGTATTCATGCAATATACATAATAGCTCAATTGTTGATAAAAAGAAACCTAATTGGTTAAAGAATTACAAGAAGACAGATCAAAAGTTATTCTTCCATACATCCAAGGTCTTTCGGAAAGATTGAGAAGATCCATACAAAATTCAATATAAATGTTTTTTTCAAAAATGACCACACTTTAGAAAGAATTTGAAGATTAAAATATTGTGCCCAATAAAGAAGATTCTAAAAAGATTGAAAATAAGTTTAATGTTGTTTATCAAATCAAATGCACTGGTTGTAATAAACTTCATATTGGTGAAACTGGCAGGAAATTAAGAAGCAGAATAAATGAACATAAAAGAGATTGCAATATTGGCAATTTAAATACAGGATTGTCATAACATTCATGGAAATTTAATCATTTTTTAAAATTTAATAACATAAAAATTTTGGCTAGGGAAAACAGTACCTTTAAGAGATGAATTATCGAATTAATTTATATCAATAAATATATCAAAATTTAGTAAATTTAAAAACTGAAAAAATGAATAATTATAAAATTTACCAATGCATTATGAATGAACTTTATATTTTTTAATTTTATCATCAATCACCTCTAAAAGTATTATCCTTCATTCCAGTTTACTTCGTGTCGTCCGTCTGTAAACATCATACCACTTCTAATGCGACACTTTTATAAAATTTTGTAGCCTCTACAACATCTTAAGGCTTCAATTAAAACTATTTTAACTAAGGTATGACTATAATTATTTTATTTTATATTACTTTATATTTGTAAAAATCACATATTTAAGACAAGATAATTTTTATGACTTCGAATTCCTTTCAAATTATAGAATTGTTTGACTCTTGAGAAAGACCCGCAGTGTGGTCGAAACGTACGTAGAGAATTATGGAAGGAAAAAATAAATATATTTCTTACCAGATTGGAACAATTTTATTTAATTTTGCATAACCGTAAGACCGAATATATTAGGCGAATTGCTAAAACTTTCATGAGAAAATCGATCAATGTTTCCAAAAATATCGAGCGCAACAAGAAAATTTGAAACGGTCTGCCAACGGTTGCCGCAGCGTGCACCAGTACGGAGGTTAGGGTTTCGTAATCTCGCATGTGCAAGATGCTTTAGATTTCTTTGTCGCGCTCAAAAATTATCAAAATATTGTTCGACTTCATGAGGCGACCTTAAATTTTATTTTTGGATTTGAAATTGGTCTCGCTGTACATTATTTGAGTTTTCAAGTAGTCGATTAAATCCGATTGACAACTCGAAATTTATGTTTAATAAACAGTGTGAGATCAGTACCCTAATAGCATGGAACGTTGCTGAAACGTTTCTAAAACGTTCCAAAGAGGACACACTATTATTTTTATTGTTACCAACAATTATATCCCAGGCAAGATAAGAACTTGCATTGTTTAACGAAAAATAGGGATAACACATCGTTGCTTCAGTATTGCGTTTCCCAAGTTGATGGATCTATGTTGCGCTGCATCATTTGAATGCCCATTGAAAATGATGCCTCTAAAATCAGACTTTCCGGAAAATGATTATACCATTTTCCGGGAAGTCTGATTTTGTGGGCTTCATTCTCAATAAATGGACATTCAATCAAACATGTTATGTTTTTTACCCGAAGCATGGGTTGCATATCGACAGAACTTTGGGAAATATACTTTATGCTTTTTCAACTTTATTATATACTATGCTAATGCTAATGCTATGCTAATTACTTTCAGGCTTTTCTTACAACTTACAAAAGTTCCGATTTCCAAGTATTTCGACACAATTCTAGGATGGGATTATTATCCATTATAGTGGACTACATTAGCGAGAAGGATTAAAGAATAAATAAGTAAATTACAAAAGATGTTTATCTACATTTAAATATTAGCATTAGGCCTTAAACGTACAGGGTTAAATGTGTAGATAATAAGCGTCTACAATTATCCGTGTAGAGTTTAATGTGCACATTTTCTTTATGTAGAGTTCAACGCGTAGACATTAATGTATCTAGTTTAAACAGGAAAATTTATATCTTCGCACTATATAACGTGTAGAGTTAAATGTGCAGAGTTTAACGTGAAGAGTTTATTTGTGTAGACTTTAATGTTTGAGCTTTCCAATTTTTGAGATTAGCGTGTAAATTTGAATGTGCAGGGTTTCTGTGTGTAAACATTAATGTGTAGAGTTCAAAAAAAAATTTATTTATGTAAAGATGGATATTCATAGTAACGACCGGGCCCCGAAAATTCTACTATTTGGTTAAGAATTCATGTATCTTCTTGAATGTTCGTCTTTTTGGTAGAAAATTAATCTTCTTGTTCTAAAACTAATTTTTTGTGATTACAAAGTAAGCTATTTGATATAAATTTCAATTATTTGTTAAAAAATCATATTTTCGGATTGCAAATTCAACGGGTTTAAAGATCATTCATCTTTTTGGCTACAAAATTCAACAATTTTGTGAAAATTTCGTCTTTTTCGCAGAAAATTAATCTTCTTGATTGCGGAAATTTTATCTTTTTCGCTTAAAATTTAATATTTGATTGAAAATTAATGAATTTTGGTTCAAAATGTAAAGTTTTGTTGATAGCCTTTTTTGGGTTGAAAATTTCTTTTCTTTATCTAAAAATTTAACTTTTCCATTCTAAAAAATCATATATTTTCTTGAAAATAAGTTTTTGTGGGTACACAATTAATCTTATTTATTGAATATTATTTTTTTAAGGATTTCACTACTTAATTAAAAATTCGTCTTTTTGTTGAATTGAACTGGTTTAAGGTTCCTTTTTTATGACACTTACATTTTAAACCTGAAAATTTGTGTCTTTTATTTTAAGTTCAAAAAATATATTTCTTTAGGTTGTAAGTAAACTACTTGCTTTAAAATTTATCTTTTTTATTCAAAATTTATCTATTTTTCCTATGATTGAGCTATTTTGTTTAAAAAAATTTGTTTAATTAAACTATTGAAAATTCCTTTTTTAGTGGAATAATAATCTTTCATAGTAAAAAAGTCATCTTTTTTTTGGTTAAAAATGAACTTTAAACTTTAAACTCATCTGTTCAACTTTTTTCATAGAGCGATATTTTTTGGTTAAAAGTTCCATGATTGGGCTTAAAATTCAGCTTTCTCAATTAAAAATAATTTTTAATTACTGAAAATTTGACAATTCTATTTAAGGTTTAAAAAATCTTTTTTTGTGGATGTTAATGAACATATTTTATTTCAAATTTATATTTTTTATTAAAAATTTTACTCATTCCGTTAAAGTTTGAACTATTTCATTAAATAAATTGTGACATTATTGGCTGAAAATTAACTTTTGGTTGAAAATTCAACCGTCTTTTGAAAAATTGGTCTCTTTTGCTTAAAGATGCAACTGTTTTTAAAGGGTTCAAAATTCAAATATTTTGAAAGAGCGATATTTTTTGGTTAAAACTTAAATAACTGTGCTTAAAATTTAGCTTTCTAAATTAAAATTAATTTAATTAACTGAAAATTTGACGATTCTATTAAAGGTTTTAAAAATCTTTTTTTTAGATGTTAATTAACCTAGTTTACTTCAAATTCATATTTTTAATTAAAATTTTCATTTATTTGGTTAAAGATTAAACTATTTCATTAAATAAATTATGACGTTTTCGGCTAAAAATTAACTTTTGGTTGAAAATTCCGCCGTCTTTTTAAAAATTTGTCTTTTTTGCTTAAAAATACAACTGTTTTTAAAGGGTTAAGTTCCATAATTGGTCTTAAAATTCAGCTTTATTAATTGAAAATTAATTTTATTAACTGAAAATTTGACGATTCTATTTAGGGTTTTAAAAATCTTTTTTTGCAGATGAAAATGAACCTATCTCATTCCAAATTCATATTTTTAATTGAAATTTTCATTTTTTTTGGTTAAGATTGAACTATTTCATTAAACAAATTATGACGTTTTTGGTTGCAAATTCTACCGCCTTTTAAAAAATTTGTCTTTTTTGCTTAAATATGCAACTGTTTTTAAAGGGTTCAAAATTCAAATATTTTGTTAATTATTTTTTTTGGTTAAAATTCCCACGATTTGTTTTAAAATTGATCTTTCTTGATTTAAAATTCATCTATTTGGTTAAAGATTCAACTATTTTGTTTGGAATTTCTTTTTTTTCCTGTAACATAACTGGTTGAAAATTCGTTTTTTGGCACAAAAATGATCTTTTACGGTAATAAATTCATCTTTCCTTGTTAGAAATCAATTTAATGTTAAAGATACAATCGTCTTTTCAAGAATTCGTTTTATTTTTTTGAAAATTTGTGCGTCTTAAAAATACAAACATTTTGATAATGTCGTCTGTTTTGATTAAAAGTTCCACTGTTTTGTTAATTTAATCCATTAAATTAATTAAATCCATTCAATTAATCCATTTGTTTAAAACTTCATCTATTTTTTTTTAATTCGTCTGTATTCGTAAACAATACCTTTTTTCGTTAAACCTTGATCTTTTTGTTCAGATTCAAATTTTCTTTATTTTAAATCAAAATCTTATTGGTTCAAACATAAACCGTTTTGAATTTAAAATAAAAATATTTTTTATTTAATTCAAATTAATCTTGTTTTATAAACATGTAATTATTCCTTTTTAGTGTGAAATTTGATATTTTTTAGTTAAAAATTCAACTGTTTGGTTCTAGATTCATTTTTTTACGTTCAAAAATCGTCTTTTCCTGTAGAAAATGAATTTTCTTTTGGCGGAAAATTCTTCTTTGTTCAAATTCAATTAGGGTTGATTAGAAGTTTAACTACTTTGATAAAAATTATTATAAATTTATTTATTTGGTTGTAACTTGAACTGTTTTGTTAAAAGTGTACTTTTTCTGTTAATTTTTAATAATTTCAATTTGTTTTTAGTTAAAAATTCAATTTTATTTTGTTAAAAATTAATCTTGCTGGTTGAAAAATCATCTTTTTTGGTTGAAATATATTTTTTTTCTTGAAACTTAATTTGGTTTATTGAAAATTTAACTTTCACATTTTTGGTTGCAAATCGACCTTCTTTAAATAAAAATTCAGCAGATTAAAGAAATAATAATAATAACAATAAAATTTATTAACAACTTTGTAAATGTAACTGTTTGTATAAATTATATATTTTTGAATCGTCTCGTGCACTTGAAAGTTTAACTATTTGGTTGTTAATGCAACTCTTTTTTTTTAGCAGTTAAACTTATTTTGAAAATATTAATATTTTTCCTGTTTTAAGAGAATTTGGGGGTCCGTTACTTTGGGGGATAATGGGGAATCGGAGAGGGGGGGGGGGTAAATTTAGCTCAAAATTTACGTATTTGAGGGTCTGTCTCTATAAATTAATTTAATATTTATAACTATTTTTCAATTGATGACATGATTTGTTTTTGAAATTCTACCTCAATTTACAAATGAAATGGAATCGCATTGGTATTAACATTGCACGATCTTGATTCACGTACATCAGAATAAGAGAGCCTTTAAATAAATCAGAAATACGTGTTTCGTATCCGATTTGATTCTTCCTTGTGTTAGTTGTCGTTGACGGGTGAACGTCTACATCCAACATGGCATACGGAATCAATCCTGAGAATCAAACTTCCGTTCCCGTGCTTCCGGGGCTGCCCGACGTCTTCCGAAGTAATCGGCTTCACGGTATGGATTTCTACTTGGTATAGACAGATTATCGAACGGTCTTTTGATATTCGTTACTTCACAAGAGGTTTTGAATAAGCTGTCCAGATATACCAGAGAGAAAGAAAATTGTCAAACATTTGCCTAGGCTTGTCACAAGCAGATCATCAGATCTTTTTATTTTAGAAAAATAAATATGCATTATTTTACACATGCAATTTATTTTAAAGTGCTGGAAATTTTTCATTTTAATAATACAATTACACAGGCACAAAAAATAAAAGTGTCATTCGTTGAACACCAGCTTGGAAAATTATAGTTAAACCTGGATTCAGTATCAGTTTTAGGGCTCTGTTTTGTCACGCCTGAGTGAACACCGCTCACCCCTCCGCAGCCCCTCTCACCCATCACCGCTGCGCGGTGTCTATTCTTGGAAACACTAAATCCAGGTGATAGGTTTTTTTTCGTGCTTACTCACTCGTGGAAGTTTTAATTTTAAAAAATAACCAAAAAGGCTACTTTTTTTGAAAATCTTACATGATGGGAAACTGTGTCACCAGATTCTGATTAAGAAACCCCAAACACACACACGCACACACACACACACATATATATATATATATATATGGAGATATATATTTTTGGGGTTTTTTAATCAGAATCTGGTGTCAGAGTTTTATTAATTTATTATATTTTCTTATAAAATTGTTAAATTTGTAACCAAACAAATTTTCAACTGAAATTATCAAAAATTAACAATAAAAAAATTCCGCCAAGAAGATTAATTTTCAAACAAACAGATGAATCTCAAACTTAAATAATGAATTATAAACGAAACTGATAAATTTTTATAAAAGCAGTTAAATTTCTAATCAACCCTAGTTGAAGTTAAACGCAGAAGAATTTTCGGCCAAAAGAAAATTAATCTTCTAAAGAAAAAGACGATTTTCGAATGTAGAAAAATGAAATCTTTAACCAAACAGTTAATTAATTTAAATTAAATAAAAAATATTTTAATTTTAAATTCAAAATCATTCATGTTTCAACCAAAAAGATTTTGATTTGAAATAAAGAAAATTTGAATATGACCAAAAAGATAAAGGTTTAAAGAAAAAACTTATTTTTTTCGAATACAGGCGAATTTTTAACTAAATAGATAAATCTTTAAACAAATGGATGAACCATGAATTAAAGACGATCAATTGTAACACCAAATTTAAATAGATGAATTTTTAATTAGAAGAAGTAAATTGGAATAAAAAAACATCGAATTCTCAACAAAATAGTTAAATTGGCAACCACGGAAATAAATTTTTAACTAAAATAATGCATTATCAACAAAAGAAAACTTAATTTTTAAACACGTAGTTTAGCTTAAATTTATCAAAAAACAGCAACTTCGAATAATATAGTTACATTATAATAATATAATATATAAAATATAAATATAATAATGTAGTTACATTTTTAACCAACCCAATAAATTTTCAACTAAAATAAAGAAAATCATTACCCAAATTTAAGTAGATAAATTTTTAGTTTAAAGAAATAACTTTCAATACAAGAAAACTATCGAATTTTCAACAAAAAAGTCAATTTTTGAAAGGCAGAAATAATTTTATAATTAAAATGATAAATAATTATCAGCAAATAAAAATTGCATTTTTTTTAAGCAATTTAACACACAACCAATCAGTTGAATATTTGTCTAGGAAAGATCAATTTTTAACAAAAAATGAAATAGTGTAACTCAACCTAAATAAAAAAAAATCATTAACCAAATTTGAATCGATAAATTTTTAGTTTAAAGAAATAACATTTTAACAAAATAAATCATCGAATTTTGAATAAACTAGTCAAATTAATAAACACAGAAATAACTTTATAATAAAAATGATAAATAATTATCAACAAATAAAAACTGCATTTTTCAAAAAGCAATTTAACTTACAACCAATCAATTGAATTTTTATCTAGGAAAAATCAATTTTCAACAAAAAATGGAAAAGTGTCAAATTCAAAATCAAAATCAGTTCTAATAAAAGCAATTTTGTATAAGATAGTTACATTTTAAACGAAGCAGAAAAATTCTTAACCTAAATAAAAAAATCCTTAACCAAATTTGAATACATAAATTTTTAGTTTACAGAAATAACATTTTAAGCAAACAAAACATCAAATTTTTAACAAACTATTTGAATTATTAAACACAGAAATAAATTTCTAACTAAAATAAAAGACTACCAACCATTAAAACCTGAATTAAAAAAAGGAATTGAACTTAAAACGAATCAGTTGAATTTTTATCTAGGAAAAATAAATTTTCAAAAAAAATTAAATAGTTTCATTTTCAAGAACTAAAATTAAATTCATCAAAAAAAGCAACTTCGTATAAGATGGTTTCATTTTTAACCAACCCAATAAATTTTCAACTAAAATAAAAAAATAATTTCCCGAATTTTTATAGATAAATTTTTAGTTTAAAGAAATAACTTTCCATAAAAAAAACGATCGAATTTTCAACGAAAAAAGTCAATTTTCGAAACGCAGAAATAATTTTATAATTAAAATGATAAATAATTATTAACAAATAAAAATTGCATTTTTCAAAAAGTAATTTAACTTACAACCAATTAATTGAATTTTTATCTAGGAAAAATTATTTTTCATCAAAAAATGGAATAGTGTCATTTTCAAAATCAAAATCAGTTTTAATAAAAGCAATTTTGTATAAGATAGTTAAACTTTAAACGAAGTAGAAATTTTTTTAACCTAAATAAAAAAAATCATTACCCAAATTTGAATAGATAAATTTTTAGTTTACAGAAATAACATTTTAACAAAACAAAAAATCGAATTTTTAAGAAACTAGTTAAATTATTAAACACGGAAATAAATTTCTAGCTAAAAAAAACTACCGGCAATTAACAACTGAATTAAAAACAGGAATTACACTTAGAACCAGGCAGTTAATTTTTTATCTAAAAAATATCAATTCTTGACAAAAAAAATGGAATAGTTTAATTTTCAAGAGCAAAATTAATGTTAACAAAAAAAAAATTTTGAATAAAATAGTTACATTTTTAACCAAAGAGATGTATTTTCAACTAAAATAAAAAAATTTACCCAAACTATTTAATTTAAAACAAAGTAGTTCAAATTTAAACCAGTAGTTGAATTAAAAAAAAAATGAATTCTCAACCAAAAATATCACAGCTGATATATGGATA
>JAAAKG020133996.1:0-13985 GCA_010014905.2 Druon quercuslanigerum | reverse complement strand
GTACCGGCTCAGGGATCGAACCCCGGACCTCTGAGGTGAAGTCCGAGCGTCTAACCACTGAGCCACCGAGGCTCTTCACGTTGACTTATCATTGGTACTTATTTTGAGAGTTGGCACAATGTAAATTTTCTTAAAGCCTCTCGCAGAATACGCGCTATACAACCTGGTGCGTGATCCGGTTCACTCGGTTCGGCTACTTACCCTTAGTAGCTATTTTGAGAGGTATCACAATGTAAATGTTTTTAAGGTTGTCATAGAATATGTGCTAAAATACATGAGGCGTGTTCCGAATCAGTCGGATTGGCGACTTACCATTGGTATCTATTTTGAGAGTTCGCACAATGTAAATGTTTTTAAATCGTCTTGAAGAATACGTGCTATACAACCAGGTACATGACAAAATTTAAATTTCTTTATATTTCTCGAAGTTACTTTGACTGTTGGCACAATGTAAATTTTTTAAAGGCACTCGCAGAATACGTGCTAAACAACCTGTTGCGTGATCAGGTTCACTCTGATCGGCGACTGAACATTGGTAGCTAATTTGAGAGTTAGCACAATGTAAATGTTTTTAAAGTTGTCGTAGAATATGTCCTAAAATACATGGTACGTGTTCCGGTTCAGTCGGATTGGCGACTTACCATTGGCATCTATTATGAGAGTTGGCATAAAATCCATAAAACCCAGATTGTCGGCTCACCAATGGAAGTTATTCTGGCTGTTGGTCCAATGTAAATTTTGTAAAGGCTTTCCTAGAATACGTGCTAAACAACCTGGTGCGTGATCCGGTTCACCTGGATCGTCTACTTACTTTTGGAAGTTATTTTGAAAGTTTGCATAATTTAAATTTTTGTAAAGGTCTCGTATAATACGTGTTGCACTCCTTGGTGCATGATGCAATCCATTCGGATTGTCGACTCACAGTTAAAAGTTATTTTGGATGTTAGTACAATGTAACTTTTTAAAGGCTCTCGAAGAATACGTGCTAAACAACCTGGTGCGTGATCAGGTTCACTAGGATCGGCGACTTACCATTGGTAGCTATTTTGAGAGTTGGCACAATGTAAATGTTCTCAAAGCCTCTTGCATAATACGTGTTAAACAACCTAGTGTCTGATCCAGTTCACCCGGATCGTCAACCTATTTTTGAAAGTTATTTTGAAAGTTGGCATAATTTAAATTTTTGTAAAGTCCTCGTATAATACGTGCTGCACTCCTTGGTGCGTGATCCGGTGCACCCGGATTGCCGAATCACAATCGGAAGTCATTTTGGCTGTTGGCGCAATGTAAGTTTTTTAAAGGATCTCGAAGAATACGTGCTAAACAACATGGTGCGTGATCCGGTCTATCCCGATCGTCGACTCACCATTGGAAGTTATTTTGACTATTGGTACAATCTGAATTTCTTAAAGGCTTTTGCAGAATACGTGCTAAACAACGTGGTGCGTGATCCGGTTCACCAAGATCGCTTACTTACTTTTGGAAGTTATTTTGAAAGTTGGCATAATTTAAATTTTTGTAAAGTCCTCGTATAATACGTGCTGCACTCCCCGGTGCGTGATCCGGTCCACACGGATTGCCGAATCACAATCGGCAGTCATTTTGGCTGTTGGCGCAATGTAAGTTTTTTAAAGGATCTCGAAGAATATGTGCTAAACAACATGGTGCGTGATCCGGTCTATCCCGATCGTCGACTCACCATTGGAAGTTATTTTGACTATTGGTACAATCTGAATTTCTTAAAGGCTTTTGCAGAATACGTGCTAAACAACGTGGTGCGTGATCCGGTTCACCAAGATCGCTTACTTACTTTTGGAAGTTATTTTGAAAGTTGGCATAATTTAAATTTTTGTAAAGTCCTCGTATAATACGTGCTGCACTCCCCGGTGCGTGATCCGGTCCACACAAATTGTTGACTCACAATCGGAAGTTATTTTGGCTGTTTGTACAATGTAAATTTTTTAAAGGCTCTCGCAGAATACGTGCTAAATAACCTGATGCACGATCCGGTTCACTCGGTTCGGGCACTTATCATTGGTAGCTATTTTGAAAGTTGTTATAATTTAAATTTTTCTAAAGTTCTCGTATAGGACGTGCTAAAATACATGGTGCGTTTTCTGTTGCACTCTCACCTTCAACCGACCATTGGTACTTATTCCTTGAGTTGGCATAATTTAAATTTCTTGAAGTTCTCGTAGAGTAAGTTCTAAATTGCCTTATGTGTGATACGATCGTCAAATCAACATTTTGTATTATTTTGGCTGTTGACACAACGTCAGTTTTTACAATGATCTCGTAGAATACGCGCTAAGCTACCTGGTGCGTGATCCGGTTTACCCGGTTCGTCGGCTCACCATTGATAGTTATTTTGAGAGTTGGTACACTTTAAGTTTATTAAATTTCGGGCAGAATACGTGCCACATTAGCTGGTGTACGATCAGGTGCATCCAAAACGTCGACTCACCATTTTTAATGATTTTGGCTGTTGGCAAACTGTAAAATTTTTAAATTTTCTCGTAGAATACATGCTAAACAACCCGGTGCGTGATCGACTGCATTTAGATTGCCAAATCACTACCGGCATTTATTTTAGCTGTTAGCTCAATCTAAATATTCTGAAAGTTTTCGTAGATGACGTCTTGAACGACTTGGTGAACAATCTGGTGCGCCTAAGTTTATTATTCAACGAAGCTTTATCCTAGCCATGACAAAGTATTGAGCCATACAGTTTATTTTTACACGGAATCCTTTGCAATCTGCAGGAATCTTATTTAACATAAATTAAGCAGAGTTTATTCACCTATCCATAGTCTGCTGAAGTGATCGACAGTTGCATAATTCACTCTGTTGCCTAGGATAACGTCGTCGGCTGAGTTCAGTACGGTATAAAGAGGATATTGCGCATTTACGGAATTATCCCATTCGATTAGTATAATATTATTACCACAGCCCACCACAAATTCATGGGTTTCGCCTTTAACAGGAACAGCAAAAGACAGGTGACCTAAGCCTATGAAAGAAATTATTATTAGTAAATAGTCAAAGTAGACTTAGGTATAAAAAAATGTTTCGCAGCCTATTAGAACGCAAATAAGTATTTACCACGCCCTGCAATACTTTTATGATTTTATGGTTTAAGGTTCATTATTTGCTTCAAAGGTCCTAATAATTAGTTAAAAACTGAACTATTTTGTTAATAATTTATCTTAGGGCTTGAAAATTAGTATCTTAGATTAGAAATGTATCTTTTTGGTTAAAAATAAATTTTTTTGTTAAAAATTTAGCTATTTTATTGGAAATTTATATATTTTCTTATTTAGTCCTCTTGTTCGGTTAAAAATTTAGTCTCCTTAATTAAAAAATGATCTTTTGCCCAAAAAATCATTTCTTTGGTTGAACATTAGAAGATTTGGTTAAAATCCGTTTTTTAATGAATAACATTTTTTTACTAAAAATTTAGCTCTTTAATTTTGCGTTAATAATCTATAATTTTTTATTTTTCATTTATGCTATTTGTTAATTTAAATTTAATCACCTTGGTTCAAAATTTATCAACTTGGTTGAAAATTCATTTGTTCATATGAAAATAAAAGTATTTAGTTGCAAACTTGTTGCAAAACATTGATCTTGGTTAAAAACCACTTTTTGCACCATATACAATCAGGGCTATCTCAACCATTTCTTTCAAAATTTTGTCCTAAAAAATATTTTTGTAGTTGCATATTTTCAATTTTGGTTTTATAATGTCATAAAACTGCAAATTAAAGCATTCAAAGTGAAACACTTGATTTTTAAGCTTTTTAAATTAAAGTTTAAACAATATTCAATTTCAAAAATAAAATGTATGTTATTGTTTTGAATGCTCTAAATTAAACAATTAATCATTGAACTCCTAACTTTTCTAAATTTTATAATTTTAAGCAATTTTAGGCTGAGAACAGTGAAAATTGAACTTAAATACAAATTTTCAACAAAACACTTCGTTAATTAGAAGTTAAATTATTATTATAATTTCAAATAGTTAAAACATTCTTAAAACTTTTTTTTAAATCTTCTAAATATATTATTAAGTAATAAATAGTAAACGATGAATGTTTTTTATTAAAAATTTTTAACTTGACACACTTTTAGTTTTGAATTGTTCAAGTCTTTCAGTTACATTTAAAAAATTTTTAAATTAAAAATGTAAGCTTGAAAATAAAAATATAAAATGGAAAATTTTAAAATTAAAAGATTTACTATTTACGCATTGTAATGTGAATGGTATCATAATTGAGAAAGACAAAAATTCAACGATATTATCCTACAAGATTTATAAAATTCGTGGTAAAAAGTTATTGCGGGACTACAGTGTACTTAATTTTTTTGAAATTTTAAATGTTTAATTAAATATTCATTCCATTTGGTTGAAAAATCCTCTTTTTGGTTGAAAAATAATTTTTTCGGTTGAAAATTTAACTACTTTGTTGAAAACTTTTTTTTTCCTTGAAAATTAATGTTTTTCCTCACATGTAAATATTTAATTATTTGTGAAAAATTTGTTGTCTTTAGATAAAAAGTTCATACCTTTTGTTGAAAATTTATCTTTTTAAATAGAAAGTTCATGTTTTTGGTTAAAACAGAAAGAAAAATCTTTTTTTTTGTCATAAAAATTGTGTGTTTTTATTTTAACTGGGTTGAGACTTGTGGGCTTTGAGTTGTGAGTCAAAAGTTCGCTCACTTCTCCTAGTATCTTTCTCATCACTGCCCTGATTTCCTTCAGTTGAGATTTGTGAATTGTTGACTGTGAGTTGTAGATTGTGTTTTTGGTTGTGAGTTGGGAGTTGGGAGTGGATAACCTTAAAAATTCTTACGATTGACGGTAATTCCAATAAGGAATAAAAAAAACAAAAAGGTTTTGGTTACCTATATGAACGCAAGTTATGAGTCTGCTCGTTGTATGGCAGGAGCAGAGATTTTGTAGATAGCTGTCGATGAAGAAGAGATTGTCGCCACGCCAGAATGCAACCTCTGTATATCCCCATGCTCCAACCATTTCTTCAACCCTGTGGGACAAATTTGCTTTTAATTCTGCAAATGAGGTATTCAAGAATTTTAAATATAGGGCTGCTACATGTTAGGCGGATTTGTTCAAGGATGTTGCTACATCCCCAGTTTTTAAAACTTGTTGTAACACCTAACTAGGCGTAAACTATCTTACTTCCCGTATGCCAAGTAAATTAAATACACCAAATTCTCGCTTTCAGATTACGATCAGAAGTTGCCTCCAAATAGCCTTGAACTGAATTCGGTGGTGTACATATATCCGGGGATCTGAGCTCGCCCTTCATCCATGGAAACACTCCAAATTAATAGAGTACTACCGGGATAGCAAGTATGTTTGTTGCAGATACTTTATTCCTCGCTAATAATTTGGAAGACCAGATCCTCCGGATGAGACATTCGTATATGCTTCTAAAAGTATGCTTTAGGGATCTTACGTCCTAAATTCTACTCTGTGGCACGCCCAGGTATGTGAAGGTCTCTCGAGCGCCAAGGTGTATAGCGCTTCTGTATAATCTTCTGAGAGTATGACTCGAAAATCCCTACAGCTAGGTGTAGTTGCGTTCCATTTTGTACTATAGATCTTGAGATCATGCACGTAAAATAAATGAAGGACCTTATGCTTACGGTTTCACTCTGAAAAACACCTCTTTAACACGATTTTGTCTAGATGAGATTGTCTTGGCAAACACATCTATGGATGAGCAGATTCTCCCGACATCCTGCTAAGACTTCCTTTCAGCAGTGTTCTTCGTACATTCGTTCCCACACAAGTCCGATTGTACGAAGAATCGTATCATTTATGATAGCTGTGAAGATATTATACAGTGTTTTCAGACTTTAGACTTTAGCTTTTAAACATTAAGTGAAAATGCGTGCCAGTTTCTGGTGTTTTAAAGGGAAAATTCTTTCACCAGAAGGTCTTTATTCCATTTGGTCGCAGAGTGGAATAGTTTGTCATGCCTCTTAATACTTTTTCACCACCTACGTAGTGATGCGAACGCATTCTTCGTCAAGTTTTACTTGAGTGTAATTAGAGAGTAGTAACTAGAGGGTTTTGGAAGATTCGAGATGGTCACAGAAGAACTGTTGGTTTTCTCGTACCAACCTCTGTCCGCTGTAGACTTTTCCTAGCGTCAGATAGTACCCGTATTCTGTCAACCATATGCTGTCTGATAGACAGCAGCATTGACTTGTTCAGTGTTGGATAATGTATCCGCAGTTTGCGCGCCAACTGTCGAACCTTAGCAGTGTTTTTTTAAATAAAAAATATTTTTTGATTACAATAGAAGCATTGTATGCTGGTCGTTGGGTTCTTGGTTTTATTTTAAGGAATTTTACACATTATCTTACACCATGATCGCAAATGCTTATTGTACCATTAAAAGTGTCCCAGCAGGCGTATTTTACTTCTCTTGGATCACTTGTAACTTTGGAGTACCGTCAAGGCACGCTGTGATAAATAATCTTCTGATTCATACATTCATGCTAACCCACATTAATATAGAAGATAAAAAATCATTGTGGCTGAGATGCTGTTTCGCTCTTTCATTAATAATTAAACCTACTTCTTGCCTACTTTGTTATTTGCTATCTAATCCTGAATGCATTTAAAGTCCGCCTTATAAAACCCTGTTTTATGTGTTTCTACTTTCGCATACCTTTCTCTTTGTTTCACGTACACATAAAATATCTATTTTCCTTAAGCGCGTATTTTCTCGTAATTCTTTTACCTTAAGAGCATTAATAAGCAGTCGCGGACAATTATCCAGGGATGGTCCCGAAGTAATAACCCATAAGCAAACGCTTGATTCGGGGCGACCTCTCAGAGTCAATAGCTTTAATCTTGCATGTAATTATTTTAACAAGGACGGACAAATGCTTTTGCCAGCTACTTGTGGGAACGACACTGATATCATGAAACCACTACAAAGTGGTAAATGTGGTTCAAAAACATCAACACCGCAGAGCAACCGAAAATGGGCCGATAAACAGTGCCGATCACCCTATAGCTTGGGGTGCTAAAAATAATTTACATGGAAACACAACGGCACCAGCGAAACGCCCACACTGGGTGAACGAATCAACTCAAGGATTGCTTGCTAGACTGCCACGATGTCAATATTATCTCTGTTTACTGGCTTACTCCGCCTAATGGCGTTTATGCACACTATTTGATTTCAAAAAGAGCCAGAGCTTGAGCACGTTCCCGGAGTAGCCATTGCGAAATTAGTAATCAGCAAACGGGATTGAGACTAACCACGGAAAGTAGGTATCTTCTGAGAGATGATAGTATTTTCAGGGCTAGAAAGCACATTAGTATATAGGTTCCTCCTAATACCCAAGATCTATTTGAAATGGATGCCTTTCTTCGTGCCTATATCTCGGAAGAGTTCGACCACTGGGCCATCAATTGTACAGTTTATAGTACTGCGAGGGCATTGGCTGATTTAAATCGAAGGATAAAACCGACGATTGATTAAACGACCAAAAGACGCTTGCATCAACTGGACAAGAAGATTGGATGGGCAAGACAGAATTCGTCCCGTGTAGAGTGTTTAATTGACTGCATAACATCTTGTAGACCTTTCAGGGAAAGGGTTCGGAAGTTCGACCCAATGACTGGGGAACTTTCATCACACACTAAACAAATCAATGCTGCTGAAAATCAAGCTGCATATTGTTGCAAAATTGAGAGTGTGCCTTAGGGAGAATTAACCCTTTCTGGCTGACGCTTTCATCATCATTACTTAAAATAATCCACATTATTTAATTTCCAAATTTATATCACGGATCCGTTATCAGCCGCCATAAAAACCCTCATCTGCGAATTTTTATGAAAATCGAAATGTTTCAATAATTTTTGGCAGTTGTATTCGTTCCGTTATAATGAATTTTGAAAATCTGACAACGGATTCCTCGGCGCGAATTTTTCTAAAACTCAGAATGTGCTAGTAATTTTTGTAGCCATATTGGATCTGCTATTTTGAATCTTGCAAATCTATTTTCGGATTCGGATTCGGTTTCGGATTCGGATTTAGATTCAGATGTAATTATTTCAGTTTGAATTTTTTTGCGATTCTGATAACGTATCTTCAAAGTTTAAGACATTTTACATTATAATGCATTGCTTTAAAAAAAATTTGTAATCGAATCGGTAGCAGAAAATGTCACTGAAAAAAGTCTTGGGAAAGCGGTGCGAATTCCTCTAAGTTGCGCCCTAACTAACTGATTATTATTATATAAGTAGTAACTTAATTAAATAACTATTATTCAACTAAATTTTAAACTTAGTTAACTAAATATTTTATTGAGATTTCGTGTTTCAAAATTAAATTTTTTGTCATAAAAATTTAAATATTCCATTAAAAATTCATTGAGCTTAGAGGAAAATTTATTTTTTAAATTCATCTATTAGGTTGAAAATTAAACCATGTGATTAAAAATTCATTTTATTTCGCTGAAAATAATTTTTTAAACTTGCAATTTCACTTGTATTGCATCTTGCAATTATCTTGTAAATTTACCCTGAATAGTGGAAAGTTAATTTTTTTAAATAAAAAGTTAATTTTTTTCGTTAAAAAATTAAAATGCATTACCACAGATTCAAACTTTTTGTAAAAAATTTACTTCCTAGCTCAAAATTAGTATTTTAACTACAAGTTAACTAATCTATTTTAAATTTAAAATTAATCTACTTGAGTTTAAACGTTATGCGTTTTTTTAAATTTCACCTTGGTGACTAACACATAATTTTTGTGATTGAAAACATATCATTTATTTAAAAATTCATTAATTATGGAAAATTCATTTGTTTCTTTTAACTAATAATATTTAAATTAGGACTTCCGTTTCCAGCATGAAAGTGTAAAGTAGCGGGAATCGTGGTTGCTGAGTTTTTCCTATAATTGTGGTGAAATTTGAGGTGATTGAATAGAAGGAGTATATATAAGGGTTTGGATGGAAGAGTTTGTTTAAGGGATTGTAAAATTGGAAAGGGGATAAGGATATTTTTGAGAATTTTGACAGAGTTGTGTGAAAGTTGAGGTTGGGTTGGTTTGAGATTTGTGACAGGGTGGGAGGCCCGGGTTCATCAGGTTAGTAGTAGCAGGGCTGGGTAGAGACGGAGGAAGACAAGACAGCTACCAGAACGCGACGATAGAGGCATGGAAGGATAGAAGGTGGGAAAGTTTGAATTTTAAATTGGATTCATGGATAGCAAAAATTATAACATCGAGGAAAAATCGAATTCAAAGCAGGAAGTGTTTAGTACACAGAAAGAGATCAAAGAAAGGAAGGCAAGAGGGAAGTACAAAAAAACTATTGAAAAGGAGAGATTAAGAGCAAAAAGCGTAGGATCGATAAGGGCATTTATCAAAAGGAAGACAGAGGAGAGGGGAAGTAGTGAAGAGAAGGACGATTTAGGTTCAAACCTGAAATATCTAAAAATGCTCAGATCACCGCCGGAAAAGCAGAGTTTGGTAGAGAAGGGTGAGAATAGTAAGGGGAATGAAGAAAACGGTGACGAATCCCAATAGCAGAGGAAAGAGGAAAGAATAAAAGAAATTCGCGAAGTCATGATAAAGGTAATAGGAATTTATGAAGAAAGGCAGGAAAAGGAGAGAGGAATTTAGGAATGAAATTAGGAGGAAAATGGCTAAACTTAGGAAAATAATTAAAAAATGGGAAGAAGTTAGGGAAAAGTTAGAAAAGAGGATGCAGTCATTGGAGCAAAAGCTAGAGAAGCAGGAGGATAATAATAAAAAGGTAGATGAGATGCAAGGTTGTAACGTATTGGCACATCCTACAAGCAAGCCATGCCTACGATATGAAAGGGCATATTCTGTTAGCACTATACATAGAGTAATATCCTTCAATAAGCAATATCGCGCGCTGAACATCCGCACAAAGCGGAGAGAAAGAAGACCCGTTCTCACGCCAAAAAGTGGGGAGCGCCAGCCAATCACAGCACTGCATTCTCGGCTAGCACAAACAGGCAGTTCAGCCGGAGAGCGGTCCGCGTCGTCTCGTCACTCGAGGTCCGAGGCTCAAAGTGAGTACGCGTGCTTAGAATCTGCTCCCGAAAAAGGCAGTCGGTTCAACTTCCCTAATGGTTGACCATGGGCGATAGGCAATAAACAGGTACCGCGATACTTTTTGGTAGATACAAGTAACGAGGTGATGTGCGTTACTTGTAACCATTTTTACTTAATTAAATTTAATACTTCTTTCCTTCTTATGAATTTAAACTCATTATAAAACCAGGGTTTTCTACAACCTAATGAGGATTGAATGTGAAGCCTTCTCTGGGATCGTTTTGATGATCGCACGGCCTGCCAGCATTCCTTCCTCATTGGGAAATTAGCTTAAATTCATGTTTTCTCTTTCGTTCCTCTAAGGAGATTCGTCTTTCTTCAGGCACGAAAGGGGGGCAATGGATGCGAGCCTATTATTTTAAGAAAACTTGTAAAATTCACTGACACGTCTCATTCTTGTTTCTTGGGTGCTGTTTCGATAGCTTCCTGGCTACAAGAATTAGTTTTACTTAATGCCTTAAAAATTTAAAATGATTTTTTTAGTATAAAAAAAAATAAATTTGCCTAGTGCTCACCAATTAATAATTCTCAAGCTTAGTAAAATGAATTAAATCTCCTTTATATCTTTTTATGTGATGGTTAGTAGCACTGATTCTCTGGCTTACAATCAATGATTGTAAGACTGAGATTTGCCAGAGAATCAAAAGTATTTTTCTCTTTATTTGACACTTAATAAACAAAAAAAAGAATACAATACCCAAAATGTGTCACGGCTAACTGAATAGGGGGATATTTTCACTTATTATTCTACCTCACAAATAACCTCGAATATGAATTTTCGTTTGTTTTAGAGGAAAATTGTTTAAATACACGAACTATTTCAAGGCGAGGAACCGTGAGTTTAAAGATTATTTATCGGGCCTATTACTTTGTTTATCACATTTAGGTAGAATACGGGAAGCGAGGGAATACTACGACTCTACCTTCAAGAAAACTAAATAGAAAGAACTGAAATGTTACAAGGTTGAATAAAAAAGATGTAAAGCTCGAACCGGGATCTTGATGGGGGCGTGAATGGGAATACGGAGAAGGAAAGATTAAGGAAAATAGAACAAAGAATAGAGAAAAAAGATAGGGAAGAAAGAAAAAGAAACGTAGTGATAAAGGGTATAAGATTAGAGGGGAAAGAGATGCAGGAGGAAGTGGAAAAAGTACTAAAAAGGATTAATGCAAAAGTAGAGATAGAGGAAGTGCGAAGTATCCGACGAGAAAAACGAAGAGGGGAGAGGATGTTACTAGTGAAACTAAAGAAATGGGAAGATAAGAGGAAAGTAATGGCAAAGAAGAGAATGTTATATGGGAGCTTGGAGAGAATAGAGGATGATTTGACATGGATACAAAGGAGAATCCAATATAAGTTGAGGAAAATAGCGGAAGAGGAAAGAAAAAAGGGAAGAAAAACATGGGTTAAACATGGTAGGATACAGATAGACGAAGTATGGCGGGATTGGGATGAAGAAAGGAAAGAGTTAGTAAGAAATAACGGGCAGGAAAACTAGGAGAGGAAGGAACGGGAGGTAGGAAAATAAGCAATAGTAAGAGGCAAAAAAATACAAAAAACAAATGTAGGGAAGAATGGAGGATATGTTACTGGAATATAGCAGGGTTGGAGAAAAAGTATAAGGAATTTATGAGAAATTTGACACAATGGGATGTTGTAATAATGATGGAGACGTGGCTAGATAAAAAGGGATGGGAAAGGTTTAGGGGAAGATTACCAAGAGGTTACAAATGGCAAGTTCATAATGCAAAGAGGAAGAATAAAAAGGGCAGAGCAATGGGAGGAATAGTGATGGGAGTGCAAAATGAATGTATAAAAGGGAAAGATACGAAAGAGAGGAAAGAGCAAAAAGAAGGAGTATTAGTAAAATAAGTGAAGATGGGAGGAGAGAAGTGAAAGATAGTGGGGGTTTATGTGAACGGAGATATGCAGAATAAAGCAGAGGAGTTAAAAGGAAAGATGGAAGAAAATAAAGAAGATATTAGCCTTATAATAGGTGGGGAATTCAACGCGAAAACAGGAGAGAGAGGAGGAACGGAGGGGGGAGAAGAGAGAGGAAGAAAATCAAAAGACAAAGTACTGGATGGGGAGGGGAAGAAGTTGTTAAAGAGTTTGGAGGAGTTGGGATGGTTTATCTTGAACGGAAATATAGAGGGAGATGAAGATGGAGAATATACACGGTCAGGAGGAGAAAGGGGAACTGTAAATGATTATGTAATAGTGAATGATGAGATAAGAAAGAAGGTCAAGAAATTAGAGGTAGGTCATTATATTGATTTGGATCACTTTTTATTAATAGTGACATTAGAGAAAGAAAAAAATAATGGTAATTAACGTAAAGAGGTGGCAAAGATAAAGAGGTTAAGGTTAAGGGGATTGGTCAAGGCAAGGAAAAGAAAAGTTTAGAGAAATGGTTAAAATTATCAAAATGGGAGAGGAAAATGTGAACAGGGAGATGGAAAAATTGATAGAAGAAGTAAAAAGAGGATTAGAGTCAGCGAACAAAAATGAAGTCAGTAAAGAGAGGAATAGAAGTGGATGTAATAAGGAGTGCTAAAAGAAAAAGAAGGAGGTCAGAAATGTATTTGGAAAGTGGAGAAAAGAAAAAAATAATGGGGAAGAATATAGGAGAAAAAAGAAAGGTTTAAGTTAATTACCATTATTTTTTTCTTCCTCTAATGTCACTATTAATGGAAAGTGATCCAAATCAATATAATGACCTACCTCTAAGTTCTTGACCTTCTTTCTTTTTCTGAGTTGTGTGATCAAAAGAAAGAGAAAGAGAATAAAAGGTTTGAGGAAGAGGCGGAGAATGCTAGGACGGAAGAAGAGGTATGGCAGGTAGTAAATAGAGAAGGAAGAAGAAGAAAAAGGAAAAACCAAGATACTGAAATAGTAGAATGGAAAAAATATTTTTTGGATTTGCTAGGACGAATGGAGAAAAAAATGAGGAAGGGAGGAAAATATGGTAGAGAATGAGATGAGGAAGAAGATATAACAAAGGAAGAAATAGTCAATGTATTAGGAATATTGAAGGATCGAAAGGCACCAGGCATAGATGAGATTCCAAATGAAGTATGGAAATATGGAGGGACCAAACTAGAGGAATGGGCATGGATAATGTGTAATCGAGTATGGAGAGGAGAGGGGTAGCAAGAGTTATGGAAAGAAGGAGTAGTGATACTAATAGTAAAGATAGGCAAAGGAGAGGAGGTTAAAGATTATAGGGGTGTGACTCTGATGCAAACACTGTATAAAGTATATGTAACTGTTCTGTCGGAGAGATTAAAGAAAGAAGTCGAGGAAACAAAGATAGAGCCACCGAGTCAGACAGGGTTTAGAAAAGGGATGGGGGTGATGGACAACATATATGTTCTGAACTAGCTAGTAAATAGGAGGATTAAAAGGAAAAAAGGGACAATGATATCAATGTTCGTTGACTTAAAGACAGCGTTTGAATCATTAGACTGAGGCGAGATAGAAAAAGTTATGGTGAAAAAGGGGATAAGAGAGGGATCAATAAAGAGAGTATCGAAAATTTTTAGAGAGACAAAAAGCAGGGTAAAGGTAGGGGATCAAGTAGGAGAGCGTTTCTGGTTAGTGAGAGGAGTAAGACAAGGATGTCCGCTGAGCGGACTTGGACTTGGAAGAAGAAATCAGGAGAAAAGGTTGGGGAGGAGTAAGGATAGGGAAAGAAAGGATATATACACTAGCATACGCAGACGACATAGTGCTGATGGCAGAGGATGAAGAAGGGATGGCGGGTTTGATTACAGGATTAGAGAAATATTTGAATGGGAAAAAGCTGAATTTAAATGTAGAAAAGACAAAGATAATGAGGTTTA
>JAAAKG020133995.1:0-13986 GCA_010014905.2 Druon quercuslanigerum | reverse complement strand
ACTAATTTATATTAATTTGTAATTTATTTATAGAACAAGTACTTTTTTAATTCTTGTTTTTTGTGTGTACATATTTCATCAGGTTTAGTAGAAATTTATTTTTTTTTAGTTAATAATGAATATTATTTAATGTAGGATCCAACTATTTTCTTGAAAATTTATATTTTTTGGTTGAAAATTGAACTAATTGGTTAAAGGTTAACCATTCTCTCAAAAAATCATTTTTTTTTAAATTTAAGTTTCATCAGTTTAGTTGCAAATTCATCTCTTCGGTTAAACATTTTTTGTTGCTTGAAATTTCATTTTTTAGGGTTCATCATTTTATATTAGTTAACAATTTTTTTTTTGTTTTTTAAAATTGAAAATTCTTGTATTTTTTTTTATTTTTCAGTTGAAAATTCTTTGGTTTTTTGCTGAAATATAATTTTTTTAACTGAAAATTTAACTATTTCAGTTAAAGATTGTTGATATTTTTGAGTTTTTTCAAACAAAAAAAAATGTCGAAAATTGAAATTAACTTTTTTTCTTTCTTGAGTGAAAAATCTTTATTCATTGAAATCTCATCTTTTTTATTGAAAAATTCTTTTTAGTTGAAAATTAATCTCCTTGGTTAAAAATTTGACTATTTCGTTGGAAATGCGTTACTTTTTTGTTAATAATTAAATTTTTTTATTGATGGCTGAAAATTGATCCCTTTTCGTAGAAAATTGATCTCTTGGGTTGAATTTTTTTTAATAATTAATTTTTTAAGATTTATCATTTTTAATGAGTTCAATATTTATCTCTGGTTGAATGAGATGGAATATTTGTTAAAAATTTGTCTTTTTAATTGAAAATTCATTTTTTTTAAATTAATTGCTTTTAATGAAAATTAAATTTTTCGGTTGAAATTTCTTTATATTTAGTTGAGAATTGTTCATGTTTTGAAAAATGTTCATGTTTGAAAATATATATATTATATATATAATATATTTTGAAAAAATGTGAGTTTTGGTTTAAAAGTTTATCTTTATTCGTTGAAAATTCGACTTTTTGATTGGAAATTTTATCATTTAAATTTGAATTTTATTTTTTGATTACAAATTTGACAGTTTTGTTTAATTATTAAAATGTTTAAAAATTTTTTTACAGAGAATTTCCTTTTTTCATTTTTTGTTGAAATTTTTTCTTTTATATTTGAAAATTCATAAATATTGTTAAAAATTTGTCTCTTTTTGTAAAATTTCAACCATTTCGTTGAAAATACTTTTTTTTAATTAATTTTTTTTTGCTGCAAATTTCCTTTTTTCATTTTTTGTTGACATTTTTTCTTTTATAGTTGAAAATTCATAAATGTTGTCAATTTTTTTTTCTACAATTTTATCCATTTAGTTAAAAATACTTTTTTTTTATTATTATTTTTTTTTTGCTAAAAATGTCCTTTTTTCATTTTTTGTTGAAATTTTTTATTTTATAGTTGAAAATTCATAAATTTTGTCGAAAATTTGTTTTTTTTTTTACGATTTCCATCATTTAGTTAAAAATACTTTTTTTTAATTAATTTTTTTTGCTGAAAATTAGCTGAAAATTAAATTATATTATTAAAATAATATAATAGTTTTTTTTAAATTTTCTTTTTTCATTTTTTGTTGAAATTTTTTCTTTTATAGTAGAAAATTCATAAATGTTGTTGAAAATTTGTTTCTTTTTGTACGATTTCAAACATTTAGTTGAAAATACTTTTTTTAATTAATTTTGTTTTACTGAAAATTTCCTTTTTTCATTTTTTGTTGAAATTTTTTCTTTTACAGTTAAAAATTCATAAATGTTGTCAAAAATTTGTTGTTTTTTTTACAATTTCCACCATTTAGTTGAAAATACTTTTTTAAATTAATTTTTGTTTGCTAAAAATGTCCTTTTTTCATTTTTTGTTGACATTTTTTCTTTTATAGTTGAAAATTCATAAATGTTGTCAATTTTTTTTTCTACAATTTTATCCATTTAGTTAAAAATACTTTTTTTTTATTATTATTTTTTTTTTGCTAAAAATGTCCTTTTTTCATTTTTTGTTGAAATTTTTTATTTTATAGTTGAAAATTCATAAATTTTGTCGAAAATTTGTTTTTTTTTTTACGATTTCCATCATTTAGTTAAAAATACTTTTTTTTAATTAATTTTTTTTGCTGAAAATTAGCTGAAAATTAAATTATATTATTAAAATAATATAATAGTTTTTTTTAAATTTTCTTTTTTCATTTTTTGTTGAAATTTTTTCTTTTATAGTAGAAAATTCATAAATGTTGTTGAAAATTTGTTTCTTTTTGTACGATTTCAAACATTTAGTTGAAAATACTTTTTTTAATTAATTTTGTTTTACTGAAAATTTCCTTTTTTCATTTTTTGTTGAAATTTTTTCTTTTACAGTTAAAAATTCATAAATGTTGTCAAAAATTTGTTGTTTTTTTTACAATTTCCACCATTTAGTTGAAAATACTTTTTTAAATTAATTTTTGTTTGCTAAAAATGTCCTTTTTTCATTTTTTGTTGAAATTTTTTCTTTTATAGTTAAAAATTCATAAGTTATGTCGAACTTTTTTTTTTGGTACAATTTCAATCATTTAGTTGAAAATAGTTTTTTTTAATTAATTTTTTTTTGCTAAAAATTTAATTTAATCTTTTTTGAAACTTCGTGCTTTTGGTTTAAAAATTAATTAAAAAGTCAACTATCCTGTTAAAAATTTAATTATTTTGTTAACAAGTTATTTATATTATGTTCAAAAGTCTTCTTTTTTTTGTCAAAAATTTAACTGTTTTATTGAAAAATCGTCTTTTTGGATTGAAAATTAATTTTCTATGTTAAAGAAGTATTTTGTTATTAAAAGAAAAATAAATTAATTTAAAAAGATAAGTGAAAAAGCAGGGAATTTCGAAAATGAAATTTTTTGCCACCTTGTTAAATAAATTAAAAAAAAGAAGAAAAAATGATTTCCCCTTGATGAACGAAATTTCAGAAAATGAAATTATTCTTGGAAGAATTGTAAAAATTGAATGACAACTTGAACCCCTAAGATTGCATCATTCACCCGACAGTGCCCGGAGCGGGCAAAAGCAAATTGCTCTGAAAATAGATTGGAACGCTTCTATATTTGTTCTCGATGAAAAAAGATCTGAATGAAGCCGTTTGATGAGTTTCGAAAAAGAATTAAAACGAAAAATATTTCTTTCTCAATTTCTGGTGAAAAATGAATTTTAAGGATCAGAACTTTTATGTCAATCTTCTCAATTAAAATTAAAATTATAAATTTTTCTTATTTAATTAAAATTATATTGTATCAAAATAAAAATTGTTCACTTATTAGAGAATAGATACTTAAAAATATTTATTATATCGAGTTATCTTAAATTTAAATTTGAATGATAAAAAAATTAATTTTCTATTTTTGACCCTTTTAAAAAAATTAGCCTTCTCATTAAATTAAACAATAATAATTTACTTTGTAATATTCTTATCAAGATTATTTATTTCCTTTCAAACATTTATTTTCTTTTACATAAATTTTCAAATTGTATTAATAAAGAAATTAAATCTTTTATTTTCATTATTTATTATTTTATATAATTTCCTTACATTAAATTCATAAGACTTAGCTTAATTATTGTCTATTTTAAGATAATTATATTAATAAGAAACTAATTAATAAATAATGAAAAAATATTTTTACAATCACCCGTATAATATTTTTACAATAAGACCCATTAAGTACATTTATTGTAATAATTGGAAAAAGTAAAATGTTTAATATTATTCATTTATTAATAATATTTCTAGCATTATATACATCTAAAATTTTTTTTCCAATAATGAGATAAGATACGTGAACGGACGTTTTAAGGATGACATGCTATAAAAATTGATAAAATATTTAAAGTATGAATATTTTATTTTATTCTTTCAGAATTGGAAAAATTTTTTTTCCTAAAAAATTCCTGAATTATAAAATTCCCCACAGTTTATAATATTAACAAAATTAAAAATTCCTCATTTTAAACAATTAAACGTTTTTTTTATAAATATCAGTTATTTATTGAAAACACAATAATCAAATATTTATATAAAAAATAATTTTTAATTTTTAAAGTTTCTAAAATTGTTTCTGGAATTATGTCTGAATTTTTTTAATTCGGATATATTCAAATTTGGTTATATGTTAAACTGTGGCAAACTGTATTATTAAAGAATTTGCCAAATTGGTAATATTATAAACTTTTGGTGAATTATATTATTCGAAAATTTTACTATTCGAGAATTATATTATTCGAAAATTTTGCCATTAAAAATTGTACAAATCGGAAGTTTTATTGTTCTGGAATTTCATCAATAAAAACTGTTATAATTCGAGAACTTTTTAATTCAGGAAATTTATTTTCCGGGAGTTTTCCAATTGGACAATTTTATTGTTGAGGAATTTCATAATTCGGGAATTTTATTGTTCATAAATTTTATTATTCGGCAATTTTATAATTCAGGTATTTTATAACTTAGGAATTTTATTATCCATGATTCAGGAATTTTCCAATTCAGGAATTTGATTGTTCAGTGGGAATTTTCCAAATCAATACATTTTTTAATCGGGAATTTTATTGTCCAGGAATTTTATAATTCGAAAATGTTATAATTCGGGAATTTTATTATTTAGAAATTTTATAATTAGAAAATTTTATTACTTGGGAATTTTATTATTCGAGAGTTTTAGTGTTCATGAATTTTGAAGTTCGAGATCTACCTAATTCGGGAATTTTATTTTTCAGGAATTTATAATTCTGGTCATTTCCCAATTAGGGAATTTTATTGTTTAGGTATTTTATAGTTTGGAAATTGTATCGTTCAACGGGAAGTTTCCAAATCGGGAATTTTTTTTATTCTGGAATGTTTCAATTCGAGAAATTTTCAATTGGGCAATTTTGTAATTCGGGAAATTTATTATTCGGGAATTTCATTTTTTAGGTATTTTATAATTTGGGAATTTTATTGTTCAGAAACTTTATAATAAGCAAATTTTATTACTGGGGCATTTTAGTATTTGGGAATTTTATTGTTCAGGAATTTTAATATTCAAGATTTTTCCAAATAGGGAATTTTCATATTCGGAAATTTTATTTTTCAGGAATTTATAATTGTGCTAATTTCTCAATTCGTGAATTTTATTATTTAGGCATTTTATACTTAGGGAATTGTATTGTTCAACGGGAATTTTAAAATCGGGAAATTTTCTATTCTAGAATTTTTCAATTCGGGAAATTTTCTATTGTGGAATTTTATAATTCGGGAAATTTCTTATTCAGGAATTTTTATTACAGGAATTTTATAAATTGGGAATTTTATTGTTTAGGAATTTTAATATTCCATAATTTTTCAAATAGGGTATTTTCTTATTCGGAAATTGCATTACTTGGGAATTTTATAATTCTGGAATTTTAGTGTTGGGAATTTTGTCATTGGAAAATATTATAATTCATGAAGAAATTTTATAATAAGCAAATTTTATGACTTGGGCATTTTGTATTTAGGAATTTTCCAATTCGAGAATTTTAGTGTTCATGAATTTTGAAGTTCGGGACTTTCCTGATTCGGGAATTTTATTTTTTAGGAATTTATAATTCTGGTAATTTCCCAATTCGTGAACTTTATTATTTAGACATTTTATAGTTTGGGAATTGTATTGTTCAACGGAAATTTTCCAAATCGGGAAATTTTCAATTGGGGAATTTTATAATTCGGAAAATTTATTATTCGAGAATTTTCCAAATAGGGAATTTTATAATTTCGGAATTTTCCAATTCGGAAATTTTATCATTCGAAAATGTTATAATGCAGGAATTTTATTGTTTAGAAATTTTATAATTATCAAATTTTATTACTTGGGAATTTTATTATTCGGGAATTTTCCAATTTGAGAATTTTAGTGTTCATAAATTACAAAGTTCGGGGTTTTCCTAATTTGGGAATTTTACTTTTCAGGGATTTATAATTCTGGTAATTTCTCAATTCGGAAATTTTCCAAATCGGGAAATTTTTTATTCTGGAATTTTTGAATTCGGGAAATTTTCAATTGGGGAATCTTGTAATTCGGAAATTTATCATTCGGGAATTTCATTTTTCAGGAATTTTATAATTTGGGAATTTTATTGTTCAGGAATGTTAATATTCGATAATTTTACAAATAGGGAATTTTATAATTCCGTTATTTTACAATTCGAGAATTTTAGTGTCGGATCTTTTATCATTCGAAAATGTTATAATTCAGGAATTTTACTGTAAAGAAATGTTATAATAAGCAAATTTTATTACTTGGTTATTTTAGTATTTGGGAATTTACTAATTCGAGAATTTTACTGTTCAGGAATTTTGAAGTTCGGGATTTTTCTAATTCGGGAATTTTATTTTTCAGGAATTTATAATTCTGGTAATTTGCCAATTCGGGAATTTAATTTTTTGGCATTTTATAGTTTGGAAATTATATTGTTCAACGGGAATTTTCCAAATCGGGAAATTATTTATTCTGGAATTTTTCAATTCAGGAAATTTTCAATTGGGGAATTTTTTAATTCGGAAAATTTATAATTTGGAAATTTTATTTTTCAGAAATTTTATAATTTGGGAATTTTATTGTTCAGGAATTTTAACATTCCAGAATTGAATACTTGGGACTTTTATAATTCAGGAATTTTCCAAATCGGGAATTTTATCATTCGAAAATGTTATAATTCAGGAATTTTAATGTTCAGAAATTTTATAATAATAAAATATTATTACTTGGGCATTTTAGTATTTGGGAATTTTTTAATTCGAGAATTTTAGAGTTCAGGAATTTTGAAGTTCGGAATTTTCCTAATTCGGGAATTTTATTTTTTAGGGATTTATAATTCTGGTAATTTCTCAATTCGGAAAAATAATTGTGTAGGCATTTTATAGTTTGGGAATTGTATTGTTCAACGGGAATTTTCTAAATCGAGAAATTTTTTATTCTGTGATTTTTCAATTCGGGAAATTTTCAATTGGGGAATTTTATAAATCGAGATTTTTATTGTTCATAAATTTTATTGTTCAAGAATTTTAATATTCGAGTACTTTTTAAATAGGGAATTTTCATATTCGGAACGTTTATTATTTGGGAATTTGGCAATTCTGAAATTTTCCAAATCGGGAAAATTTTATTCAGGAATTTTATAATTCGAAAATGTTATAATTCAGTAATTTTATTGTCCAGAAATTTTATAATAAGCAAATTTTAATACTTGGGCATTTTAGTATTTGAGAATTTTCCAATTCGGGAAAATTCCACTTCAGGAATTTTATTAGTTGGAAATGTTAAAGTCGGGTAATTCACAAATCGGGAATTTTATTTTTCGGAAATTCTCAAAAACGGAAATTTTTTATTCGGGATATTTTTTAATTCAAGAATTTTATTGTTCTGGAATTTCATCATTACAAACTGTTATAATTCGAGAATTTTTTAATTCAGGAAATTAATTATTCGCGAATTTTTCAGTTGGACTATTTTATTGTTGATGAATTTCATAATTTGGGAATCCTCCAAACCTGAAATTTTATTGTTCAGAAATTTTATTATTCGGAAATTTGATTATTTAAATATTTTATAACTTAGAAATTGTATTATTCAAGATTCGGAAATTTGTCAAATTCAGGAATTTTATTGTTCAGGAATTTTATAATTCTGGAATTTTATTGTTCAGAAGTTTTATAATGAGCAGATTTTATAGCTTGAGAATTTTATTTTTTGGGAATTTTCCAATTCGAGCATTTTAGTGTTCAGGAATTTTGAAGTTCAGGATTTCTCTAATTCGGGATTTTCATTTTGCAGGAATTTATAATTCTGGTAATTTTCCAATTCTTGAATTTTATTATTTAGACATTTTATAATTTGAGAATTGTATTGTTCAACGGGAATTTCCCAAATCGGGAAATTTGTTATTCTGGAATTTTTCAATTCGAGAAGTTTTCAATTAGGGAATTTTATAATTCGGAAAATTTATTATTCGGGAATTTTATTCTTCAGGAATTTTATAATTTGGGAATTTTATTGTTCAGGAATTTTAATATTCGAAAATTTTCCAAATAGGGAATTTTTTTATTCGGAAATTGTATTACTTGGGAATTTTCTAATTACGAAATTTTATTATTCCGGAATTTTAGTGTCGGGAATCTTATCATTCGAAAATATTATAATTCAGGAATTTTATTGTTCAAGATTTGGGAATTTTCCAATTCAGGAATTTTATTGTTCAGGAATTTTATAATTCGGGAATTTTATTTTTCAGTGCGAATTTTCCAAATCAATATATTTTTCAAACGGGAATCTTTTAATTCGAAAATTGTATTGTTTAGGAGTTTTATAATTTGAAAATGTTATAATTCGGGAATTTTAATGTTTAGAAATTTTATGATTAGCAAATTTTATTACTTGGTAATTTTATTATTTGGGAATTTTATTTTTCAGTCATTTATAATTCTGGTAATTTCCGAATTCGGGAATTTTATAGTTTAGGCATTTTATAGTTTCGGAATTTTATTGTTCAACGGGAATTTTTAAAATCGGGAAATTTTTTATTCTGGAATTTTTCAATTGGGACAATTTGTTATTTGGGAATTTTATTTTTCCGGAACTTTATAATTTGGAAATTTTATTGTTCAGGAATGTTAATATTCGAGAATTATTTGGAAATTTTATAATTCCGGAATTTTAGTATCGGGAATTTTATCATTCGAAAATGTTATAATTCAGGAATTTTATTGTTCAAGATTTGGAAATTTTTCAATTCAGGAATTTTATTGTTCAGGAATTTTATTGTTCAGTGGGAATTTTTCAAATCAATATATTTTTTAATCGGGAATCTTTCAATTCAAAAAATTGTATTATTCAGGAATTTTATAATTTGAAAATGTTATAATTCGGGAATTTTATTGTTTAGAAATTTTATAATTAGCAAATTTTATTACTTGGGAATTTTATTATTCGGAAATTTTATTTTTCAGTAATTTATAATTCTGGTAATTTCCGAATTCGGGAATTTTATTGGTTAGGCATTTTATAGTTTCGGAATTTTATTATTCAACGGGAATTTTTAAAATCGGGAAATTTTTTATTTTGGAATTTTTCAATTGGGAAAATTTATTACTCGGTAATTTTATTTTTCCGGAATTTTATAATTTCGGAAGTTTATTGTTCAGTAATTTTAATATTCGAGAATTATTTGTGAATTGTATAATTCCGGAATTTTAGTCTCGAGAATTTTATTACTCGAAAATGTTATAATTCAGGAATTTTATTGTTTAGAAATGTTATAATAAGCAAATAAGAATTTTAGTGTTCAGGAATTTTGAAGTTCGGGATTTTACTAATTCGGGAATTTTATTTTTCAGGAATTTATAATTCTTGCAATGTCCCAATTCGTAAATTTTAATATTTAGACATTATATAGTTTGGAAATTGTATTGTTCAACGGGAACTTTCCAAATCGGGAAATTTTTTATTCGGGAAATTTTCAATTGGGGAATTTTATAATTCGGGAAATTTATTTTTCGGGAATTTCATGTTTAAAGAATTTGATCTTTTGGGCATTTTATTATTCAGGAATTTTAATATTCAAGAATTTTCCAAATAGGGAATTTTATAATTCCGTAATTTTGAAATTCGAGAATTTTAGTGTCGAGAATTTTATCATTCGAAAATGTTATAATTCAGTAATTTTATTGTTTAGAAATTTTATAATTGGCAAATTTTATAACTTGGGAATTTTATTATTCGGGAATTTTCCAATTTGACAATTTTAGTGTTCAGGAATTTCGAAGTTCGGGATTTTTCAATTGGGGAATTTTATAATTCGGGAAAATTATTATTCGGGAATTTTATTTTTCAGGAATTTTATAATTTGGGAATTTTATTGTTCAGGAATATTAATATTCGAGAATTTACCAAATATGGAATTTTCTTATTCGGAAATTGTATTGCTTGAGAACTTTATAATTCAGGAATTTTCCAATTCGGGAATATTATTTTTCGGGATTTTGCAGTCGTTTCTGCAGAACCAAGCAATGAAAAATTTGAATTTCAAATCACTTTAATAGTCATGGGAAAAGAGAGGCAGGCCGCCTTTTAATAATTCTATTTGACACCTCGCCTCGAAACTTTTCGTTCCGCACGAGCGAGAATTAAAAGCAATTGGCTCGTTACGTTTTACAATGAACTTTAATATGATTTAATGGCTTATATTCCCAATATAGCCTTTCAATTTAAGATCGTAAATTCCATCCTCATCGGATTAAAAAAAATAAAAAATTAAACCAAATGCAACAAAAGTCGAAACTTGGCTAATTTAATTAAATTTAATTGATTCTAATCAAATTAAATTAATTTCAACTTGATTTAACGTTAATTTAATAAAATATATAATTTGTCTAATTTCCCGAAACAATAAACTTGACGACAATTTAAAAATCCCGAATTGGAAAATCATCGAGTAATACAATTCCTGACAATTTATAATATTACCGATGTTTTAAACATATATTTTATTATTATAACAATTTTTTTATTTTTTAGATTCGGAAAATTTTAATTATCGGCAATTGTACCAACTCGGGAATTTAGTCTGAATTTATTGTAAAATTTTAATTTTAATTTATTCGAATCAGATTAAATTAATTTTAATTTATTTTAATTAAAATAATTGAAATTAAATGTGATTACATTTAATTTAATGTAATTACAGAAAATTATGAAAAGCAAACTGTATAATTCCCGAAAAAATAAATAAAATTAGAAAATTTCCGAAATTATAAACTTGCAAAAAATTTAAATTTTCTGAATCGGTAAATTAGCGATTTATAAAATTCCTGTCAATTTATGAATAAAATAAATAAAAATGCCATAAAATACTTTTATTCAGTCAATTTATTTTATTATTTAAATAATTGTATAATTTATTAGATTCGGAAAATTTTCAATTTGGACATTTTCCTTTTTCAGAAGTTTTATAATTTTGCCAATTTTTTTGAATGATTTATTAACGCGATTTTTTAAAATCGTTTATTTTATAATTTCAGGACTTTCTTTTTCAGTAATTTTACAGTTTTGAAAAACTAAATTTATTTGTTATTTTATTTAATTTTATTTAATTTTTTATTTTATTTAAATTTATATATAATAGACTGAATTATTTTCAATTTACTTGGAATAATTTAAATTAAATTTAATTATTTTGATTTTGATTTTGATTTAATTAAGGAAAATTCTTTAAACCTGCGAAAATAAAATTTTCGAAACAGTTCAATTTTAGAAAATTATAGAATTAGAAAATTCCCAAAATTATAAACTTGAAAAAAATTTAAATTTCCTGAATCGATAAATTATCGATTTATAAAATTCCTGGCAATTTATGACATCATCGAATCTCAAAAATAATTCGGCACAGTAGAATTAAAAAAAAAACTTATTCTCGAATATAAACAATTTAAAGAAGTTTTAATATTAAATAATAAATACAATAAAATACTTTTGTTTAATTAATATATTTTATTTTATTACTTAAACAATTGTTTAATTTATTAGATTCGGCAAATTTTGAATTTTGAAATTTTCCTTTTTCAGAAGTTTTATAATTTTGCCAATTTTTTTGAATTATTTATTAACGCGATTTTTTAAAATCGTTTATTTTATAATTTCAGGACTTTCTTTTTCAGTAATTTTACAGTTTTGAAAAACTAAATTTATTTGTTATTTTATTTAATTTTATTTAATTTTTTATTTTATTTAAATTTATATATAATAGACTGAATTATTTTCAATTTACTTGGAATAATTTAAATTAAATTTAATTATTTTGATTTTGATTTTGATTTAATTAAGGAAAATTCTTTAAACCTGCGAAAATAAAATTTTCGAAACAGTTCAATTTTAGAAAATTATAGAATTAGAAAATTCCCAAAATTATAAACTTGAAAAAAATTTAAATTTCCTGAATCGATAAATTATCGATTTATAAAATTCCTGGCAATTTATGACATCATCGAATCTCAAAAATAATTCGGCACAGTAGAATTAAAAAAAAAACTTATTCTCGAATATAAACAATTTAAAGAAGTTTTAATATTAAATAATAAATACAATAAAATACTTTTGTTTAATTAATATATTTTATTTTATTACTTAAACAATTGTTTAATTTATTAGATTCGGCAAATTTTGAATTTTGTAATTTTCCTTTTTCAGAAATTTTATAATTTTGCCAATTTTTTTGAATGATTTATTAACGCGATTTTTTAAAATCTTTTATTTTATAATTTCAGTAATTTCCGAGGAAAAATGTCCAAAATTATAAAATTTCGAAAACTATAAAATATTCGGCACAGGAGAATTAAAAAAATAATAATTTTCGAACATAAACAATTAAAAGAAATTTTAATATTAAATTATAAATACAATAAAATACTTTTATTTAATCAATATATTTAATTTTATTACTCAAAAAATTGTTTAATTTACTAGATTCGGGAAACTTTCAATTTGGACATTTTCCTTTTTCAGAAATTTTATAATTTTGGCAATTTTTTTGAATGATCTATTATCGTTAATTTTTAAAATCGTTAATTTTATCATTTTAGAAATTTTTTCTTTTTAAGTAATTTTAAAGTTTTGAAAATTTGGTTATTGAAATTTATGATTTCTTCTTCATTTGAACTCGAATTGAATTTAAATTTATTAGATTGAATTATTTTGAATTTACTTAAAATAATTTTAATTCAATTTAATTATTTTTATTTTTATTTATTTAAGGAAAATTCTTTAAAGCTATTAAAATTCAATTTTCCAAACTTTTAAATTCCCGAAAATTATATAATTATAAAATTTCTAAAATTATAAACTTTACAACAATTTAAATTTCCTGAATCAGTAAATAACCGATTTATAAAATTCCTGACAATTTATGAAATCATCGAATCTCAAAAATTCCCAAGAAAAAAATATCGAAAATTAAACAATCTCGAAAACTATAAAACATTCGGCACAGGAGAATTAAAAAAAAACTAATTCTCGAATATAAACAATCAAAAGAAATTTAAATATTAACTAATAAATACAATAAAATACTTTTATTTAATCAATATATTTTATAATATAAATTTTATAATTTTTTTGAATGATCTATTATCTCGAATGTTTAAAATCGTTTTACAGTTTTGAAAATTTAAATTTATTTTTTATTTAATTTAATTTTATTACATTTTTTATTTTATTTAAATTTATATTTAATAGACTGAATTATTTTCAATTTACTTGAAATAATTTTAATTCAATTTAATTATTTTCATTTTTATTTAATTACGGACAATAGTTTAAAGCTGCGAAAATACAATTTTCGAAACTGTTCAATTCCCGAAAATTATAGAATTAGAAAATTCCCGAAATTATAAACTTAACAAGAATTTAAATTTCCTGATTCGGTAAATTTTATTATTTCGGTAATTCTTTTAGGGAACTTTTCAGGAATTTTCTATTTCCTATAATTTTAATTTAAAGTTTTTTTTTTATTTAATTTAAATTTAATTCAACTTGAATCTTTTTAAATGTTTAATTAATTTTTAAATGGATTAATTTAAATCGATGTAACTATATAATATGAATTTGATTTTATTAATTAAAATTAAATTTTAATATCTGAATTTCATTATAATTATAAAAGATTTCACGGCCTTGGGATTGGATATAAAATATTTTTCTCTCTGATTTATTACTTCAAGAATTACCGCCTCGGCGATATGAAAAAAAAACTTGCGATGCTCTACTCAAATTACTTCTGATTATTGTAACCCAATTCATCTTGCCGTGAAGATAGACTCGAGAATTTTTGTAACGAAATTAATTTATTCTCATTTAATTTTTAATTTAAATTTTTTAATTTATTTTTAATTTATTCTAATAAATCAAT
>JAAAKG020133994.1:0-13986 GCA_010014905.2 Druon quercuslanigerum | reverse complement strand
AGGAATAGGAAGAGGGTGAATGAAAAATGTAAACCCTTAGGGGACACATTAGAAGCTTCCACTAACTAACTAACTATTGGTTAGAGTCTTTATTATACACATGCCTTTCAGAGTTTGGAGTCTTAAAAAATCCAATTCATCCTCCTTCTGTATACTCAAACATAAATTCGGAACTGTGAAAACGGAATCAACAAGCCCTTTACATTCTTCCACCTAACAGTCTTCGAATAGCATTTGCGCTTTATTTCCTACTACTCTTACACAACCCACCCCATAACCACCATCTCTTCTTCTACCTCGTCCCACTCCAGATGGTCTCTCCTACTTTCGCTTTCACCTGCCTCAGCTGGAGCTCAATTCCCATCATCTCGACTCTTCTTTTTTCGTTCCTTAATCATTCCTGGATCTATTGTTGCCTTTCTGACAGATCGTCTTCTAGCCTCAGACCCGAGCTTTTCAGGTTCCATTTTGCACTTAATAGCTCCTTCTTGGTCTCACAGGATTTCAGCTTTTGGGTCATTCCGCCATCCACTTTTTACGAGCTCTCTAATTTCGCCACTACTTTGGTGCGAGCTAAAAGACAACGCACCTTTTGCCTTTCTTACTCCCAGAACTCTCAAATTAATTTTCTGTTTTGCTCTCTCTTCTGTCTCTATATCCCACTCATCCGACAACAGTTTCCTTGGCTGATTACACCATGTCCTATCTCCTTCTTCTATCTGGCAGCTTGCCTTCTTTATTTCTCTTTCCGTCTCCTCTTGTCAGGCTTTCCTCCCCGCTCTCCAATGTGCCCTCTCTGCTTCTTAGTCGTGTCTCAGGTACTCCAAAAATCGTTCTTTTTTTTTCAACATCTTTAATACCCTCCAGAATTATTTCGTTGATGTCGCACTTTCCTCATCCTGGTTATTGATTTCTTCCATCATGTTTCCTTTAGGGTCCATCTCGCCTGTTTTGCTATTTTTTCTTCTTCAACCTTCTGCCATTTCTACACAGCCCGGCCGAACACTGTTCTTCAACTCACTTTTATTTACTTTAAATTTCGCGCTACTCTTCTGCTCTTCTGCATCTAACCTCCTTTTTCCACTTTCCACTTATTTCGAAATCACCCTGGCACCTCACACACGACCAACTGTTTTCCTCTCCGAACTGGAATTTCTCACAAGATTTTATTTAAATTTCGACAAATGTTACAACACATAGTCCATAAGTAATTTCACTCTATTATGTTTTATTGTAATCACTGCACCTTGCATTTAACATTTAGTCTATGTAGAAAATTCCTCAGGATTAAAAAAATTGAATTCGAATTTCAGATATTGCATAGCGGCATTCAAGAGAATTTCTCATTGTTTCTATAAATTTTGAAGTATTTTCACTGGTTCCAAAATATTTCATAGTAAGTACTAATATCTCAAAGGATTTCTGATTATTCCAGTATTTCCAAAAATTTTTAAGGTTTTCAGGGTATTCCCGTGTACAGAAAGTTTTTCGTAGGATTCCTTTAGATTTAATTAAATCTTGCAGAATAGCAATGAAATCTTATGTACATGTACAAGAATACTATGCTGATGTCACAAAATTTTCTGAGTTTCTGAACATAAAATTATGTATAAAATAAAATATGTTAATATAAATAAAAACTATTTTTGAGGACGGAGGAATTTTTCTTCCTAAAAATGCAATGTTTTAATTTTTCTTATGATTGATGAAAGATCTTACAAAAGAACGAAGTAAATTTTTCTTATGACATTTTTAGAGGTGCAAATTCGAATATGAGAAAAAATTTCCCTAGCCATTAAATTTATTTAGCCAGAATCAAAAGCACAAGATATCTTCCTTATCCAAGTTAAAATTTAAAAAAAATTAAAAAAAATACGAGCGTGGGTTTTTCAAAAAATAGACTTTTACTTATATTAAAAAATCTGCTGTCAGTTTATTAATAACTTTCTCTTAAAAATAACATCTTTCATAGAAAAATTAAATAAAAAACTTAAAAATTTCATATTTTTTACAATTATCATTTACTGAAGGAATAAATATTTTTTTGGTTAGTTTTGGGATTAAACATTTTTTATTCTCATACAGCATCATTAACCATTTGATGTAAAGAATCCAGCGAATAATTCTTCCTTAAACTAAACAGAAAATAGTTAACAAAATGAAAATAATTTCCTCTTTTTAAAACAAAGTTCCCTGTTCACCCGAGAATTAATCTGCTGAACCACCTATATAATAAACTGCCAAACTGGATGACCAATTTTGTCATTAATTTATAGATGTTGGATTTAATATTTTAAAAGTACAAGAAAAATAAGTACTTTTCGTAAAATCAAGCAGCCTAAAGGAATTTAACTAAGAACTGTACAAACATCTTTAAGGTTATTGCAATACAAGAGAAAATAAGAAAGTTAAACTATAGAGCTCCGAGCCACACGAATCTATTTTAAATCTATCTAAATTATGATGGTTTGGGTTTTTTTTACTGTGCCTTGAATATTTATGTGGGAAAGTTGAATTATTGTCTTTCAGTTTGATTTTCTTTGGCTAAAACCATAAATATTAAAAGTAGAAGGCTAGATAACGAATTTGACCTGTATTTTTGGACCATAAACGAGTGTGAAGAAAAAAGTTTGATTTGGAAAATGCCTTCGAAAGTTATCACGACATTAGACAACAGACTCCAGAAACGTGAAAAAATGACAAAAACCAATGGTACCAATCAAGACTAATTGTTATTTGATTTTATATGGGAAATTGAAAAAGTAAGCACGATTTTTAAAAAAACGCGGGCTGAAAAAAAATTAACTGGCATTTCCAGGTTTTTTCCAGGCATGTAAAGATTTCCTGTCGATTCTAAGTTGGAAAAGTTTTCCATGTAAGGCAGAAAACCTGTAGTTTTAAAAATAAATCGATTCTCTAAAATCCTAAAATCAAATAAAGTCTGTATATCAGGACAACATTTTTTAAAAATGATTCTGGAAGAACTTTTTCTTGGTAGCAGTAGAAACATTTTTACCTATACCCACAATTTTTGGTACCGCATTTTTTACAAATTTTGAATAAGATAATAATTATAAGATGACGCGAGATTGTTAAAGAAAAAGTATGTCTAAATATAAAATAATTTGTATTAATAAAAAAATAGGAAAGAGGCCTGCTTCAAAAATATTTTATTTATAAAAATTCACACACTCGAGGAATCTCGAAGCTTCGAAAAAATTTCTGTTGCACAGGTAAATTTTTTTTATGATCGCTTATCACCTGCCTAATGCTTAATTTTTATCCTTGGTCCATATTTGAAAAGCACGATATATAAAACGATTATTTCACTGAAAAATCTTGATTAAATAGTTGTTATTTGAATATTGTAGAATTAGTTGCTTTTTTGTTTATTCTTGAAGAAAATTAAATGTCTAACAGAAAATACGGCCCATGCTTAAAAACGCGGTTATAATTAATGGTTCATGTTCCATAACCTAACAAATAAATCAGGATTTAATTTATTGAAACACCTTGGGTTTACTTTAAAATATATGTAAGATAATAAACTTTTAAGTTATAATCATAATAAATTTATATGGGGCAAAAATTTCATAACAGTGGGGTTAAAGTATCATCTTCAATCAAATGACAATTTTTTATTTTTCATTGACACGAAATATGTTAAAAGTAGTAGCGATTGAGTTTTTAGGCCCTATTGGACATTCCAACATTTCTTTTTTGGTCAATTTATTACAAGCGCTGCTATCCATGTTAATTTTCGCCCGTACTCCCTTTGGAGAAACGTGAAGAAATATTCCACGAAAAATTGTTTGTCCGTTTGCTAATTTTTGCAATATTGCAAGAACATCACCATTGGACGTCGATAATACAATTTGTTCGTCGCTTGGCATTGGGTTGAGAACATAATTTGTATATCTCACTCGAATTGGTTTATCGGTTGGAAAAGTGTATCTTCGAAGTTCGAATATCCGATTCGGATGGTTTTTGGGAACAATTCGAACAAATCTAAGCTCTTCAGGTCTAAATCCAAGTATGGAAGCAGAAGAATTCCTGGCTGGAGGAGACCTGGTCCTGACACGAAGAGACGGCTCGACTAATGAAGGATAAATGGCAGGAGAATCAGGTCTGGCAGGTGGAAGAGGTTTTTCAGGAAAATGTCTGTCAGGAGATGCAGAAGGTCTAAAAGGAGAAACCTTCGGAATAGGGTTTCCATCAGGCAAACAGTCGAAGAGTGAACCGAATTCTGCAACAAAAATCAGAGAAATAAATATTTCTTGAAGCGCACATTTGTATGCTCGGATATCATAAAAAGAACAAGTGTAAATTTCGTTGCAGGTCACATTCATAGTCTTCACAGTCTGTAAAGTTAAAAGGTATTCTCTCTGGGTTCGAATTTTTATGATTTATTTCAATTGGACCTCTCCTTTTACCATATGAGCTTGACAAAGAGGTCCAATCGAATTTAAAATGATCGTTTCAAAACCTCTCTATCGTATGAGATAGTCAGAGAGCATGTAATTGTTTCAAAACGCTACGTGTGACTTCTTGCTTGAAAACCATTTTATAAACTAATAAAATCGAGAAAAAAATATTTATCAATTTTTGTATTTTAATAAATGGTACTTGAAAATGAAAACCGAATATCTAATGCACTTATAGCGAAGAGATTACAATCCTAGATGCAGATTTTGACCGGCGGAACTATAATAAGTTCCAAGAACTAAAAAAAGGCAATTGGTTACAGAAGATGTAGATAGCTAAGTGTCATTTCACCCATGGCATTTTCTTCGTTCTTAAAACTAACTATAGGTTCGCTAATAAGCTGCAGCATCTGGGTTATAAGATCTTTGCTTAAAGTGCTTCTTTACGACGGCCTGTTTTGAATTATTCGTCAATTTAGGTATTTTCACTTATTTATTTCCAAATATCTTTCGTAGAAAAAACTAGTTTTTATGAATATATGGAGGAATGTGGATCTGCGAATCAAGGACGGGTTTTAAATCTTGAAGCGCCTGCAGCAAAATATTGTCAGCTATATAGGGGGGGGGGCCTGAGCATCATGTGACCTATGTACCATACAATATCGGACGCCTTGCTACTAAAAGAGTAAAGGAAACCACCCGAAAGACGATGAAGAATGCAAGGGCAACCACTAGCCAAAGCGGGACCCAGACGTCAGAAACTGAGGAACTTTCCACACTCCAGTATGGGATGCGAGAGAGGAAGCCCTTCCTGTGTCCCGTCATGGTGAGCAGCGCCAACTTAACAAGTAGGAAGATGAGGAACGCAAAGGCTTCAACGCCCGCGACTTCGACAACAACAAACAAGGAGACAGGTAAAGAGATGCCTGCTTTCAGTAACACCAGGAAGCGAACTAAAATGCAGTGGAGATCTCGACCCGAGGCGGTTTTAATCAAACCGTCCAAGGGTTTGAGTTACGCCGAGATCCTCAAGTATCTCAAGAAGAAGGTAAGTCCTGACGCCCTAAGTGTAAAAATCAAGGGGGTCAGGCAAGCTGGAAACGGAGAGATCCTTATGGAACTAGAACCTACACGAAAGGGCAGACCCGAGCTGTCAGTGGCAATTAAAGAAGCTATAGGTAAAGGGGGTAGGTTGCGCAAGTTCGTTCTTGTGTGGAGGTCGAGGTCTTAACCTAGACACTACCACAGCTCCAGAAGAGGTCGAAGCGGCTGTAAGAAGCCACTTCAGTAGCATAAATGTAGGAGTGTTGAAGGTCAGCAAAACGAAGAGACCATTCAGAGGGAATCTGAGGACCTTTGTGGAGCTGGCAGAGGAACAAAAGCCACTCACGAATTCAAACTATTTCCCGGACTGGCACACTTCAATTAAGACTGTTTTTATCACTGACTTAATCTTTCACACTTTAGGAAAAAATCAATGGACTTTATTGTTTCATAGTTCTAGTAAAAAAATTTTGAAATCACTCAGTCAAAAATAACTTATCTTAAGCAAAACCATCTTCCTTTTGAAACGATTATCAATAGAATTTTCAAAAAATGTTATAAGACTTTAATCAAATTTCAACAAATATTAGGTCGTATAGTCCGTAAATAATGTAACCCTATTATTTTTTATTTACCACTGCAATTTCTATTTAACATTTTGTCCATGCAGAAAAAGCTTTAAAAATGCAGGATTTTAAGAGATTTCACAGCATTTTAAAAATTTTATCTAATTTCGGATACTGCAAAGCGATTCCAAACTATTCCAGAGAATTTCTTATAGTTGCGCTAAATTTTTAAATACTTCCATGGATTCAAAAGTATATAATGGGAATTACTAATATCTCAAATTATTTCTATTATTTCAGTATTTCAAGCAAATTTCAACAGAATTATATGTACTTAAAGGAATTTTGAAAAGATTTCACCAAATTTCATCAGATTTTGAAGATTCAAAGAGTCTCAAAGTATTGAAAGAAATAATAAGGAACACTAATGATTTTAAAGGTAATCCAATGAATTAAAATAATCACTCATGATTCCATAAGGTTTAATTAGATTTTACAGAAATATCATCATAGTATTTACTATATTTGAATATAATTATTTTAATCATAATTAAGAAACCAGGACGTGACTTTTTTTAATAACTGAAAAAAACTATTTTCGCAGATGTTAATATTCATTTCTCAAAAATTATTTGATTAATTAATCAAATCTATAATATTGTTTTTAAAAACTTCATTATTTTATTTATTAGCTTTTAAATAGTAACAAGGTATAAAATTAATCAAAGTAAAATCACAATTATTTTAAGTTAAAACGGTTATCTGACGTGTTTCACTAAAATTACTAACTAAATAAAATTATTCATTAATAATGAACAGTAATATGTTGTGATATCTTTGTAAACGTGAACTTGCAAGTTAAAAATGTTATTCAATTGATTCATACGAAAAAAAAAATTATTTTTGTCAAACTGGTAACAAAATTCTAAAAGTTATAGATATATTAAATAGTTATATTCACCAATAGAATTAAGGATCACAGTCAAGGATAAGAACAGAGTACGAATAATCCTCATCTTTTCTAATTAGTGAAAGACTAATTATTGTGTAAATGCAAAATTGATCAGCAATGTAACTAATGATAAGATAATTATAAGATATTTACATTTGATAAGAGACGCTCCCAAGTAAAAAAATTTATATCCACATTTCCCTGAAACTGATGTCACCGTTAAATCTATCTTTTACGCTTTAAGTGAGGCTAAGTTTTACAATTTTCTTATATTTAAGGAAAACGCAATGAGAAAAATATTCAATAATTTGTCATTTGCCGTAATAAAAACCAAACTGCTCTTTTTTAATAGACATCATAAATATTTCTATATTAAAGTTATTTTGTATCAGTAGCTGGTCAGTCCCGAAAAAGTGAACTGTTACACTTAGAAAAAAGTTTGTTTGTTCCAAGAAAAATTTGGTTAGATTAAATAAATAAATACATTGCTCTAATGTCAATTAAATGTTTGGTTAATTTCTATGAAAAAATTTCTATGCAAAATGTATAAAAAAGCGCCTTTTTTATTAATTAAAACTGTTAATAAGTATCATTTTGCAGCATCAGAAAACCGAAATTTAGTTTGAGGTTCTATCATTAATTATAGATTTTAGCTTAGTTTGCCTGCACCGGTTAACAGAAATGCTTTTTGTGAACTAAAGATTGCTGTAATTTTTAAAAAAATTCTACATCTCGTTACAGTCCCCAGTTTGCCGAATAAATTTGACACTCCTAAATGCCTCGGTGTTTGTAGATCTAATTTTTTTATAAGTTTATGGCACGACGCGACGCACGTTCTTCTTGATACATTGCGCCGCGCAAACTGGCCGCCAGCGTAGGCTGACGTAATCTGCTTCGGTTTCTTGAGTGTAGTTCATGGGTGTATTTGGTTAAATTAACCAAATTATCTCATTACATTAACCAAATCATTTTTTAATAAATGATATATTTCGATCAGCACAATTATTTGTTTTAGTAAACTGAACCTGCTTAAATAAATAATTACTTTAAATTAACCAAATTAATTTTTGTGTTTTCTAGATCTAACCAAAGATTTCTTTAAGCTAACCAAATTTTTTAGTTTAAACGAATTCCAAAATTCCTTAAAGAAACATAGTTAGCACCAAAAAAGTTCTTCTAAAATAGTCTAAACCTTATTAACATAACATCCTAATCCTAATCCTAATCCTAATCCTAATCCTAATCCTAATCCTAATCCACCTAATTAACATCCTCTAGGTTTCGACCAACACTTCGGGTCTTTTTAAGAGTCGATAAAAACAATCCATGAGTAAAAAAAAGGAATTCTCTAAGTCCCATAGTTTATGTCAATATTAAAACACGAAATCTACCCAGCGTGCAAAAAAAGGATGTCCGAAAGACGTGTCTAAGACATCTATAAGACGTCTTTTAAAATATGTCTTTTGGACATCCTAGACATGCTCTTAAGAAGTCTGAATATGAGTCCTAAAGATGTCCCAAGAACATCCAGGCCTTTAAGATGTCCTTAGGACATCGTTAGCACATTGGGCGCCTTAAAGACGTTTATTGGGCTGACATAGGACGTCCTAGGAATGTTCAAGGAGGTTCTTGTGATTTTCAAAGTTTTCTGTCCACTGGGTACAAACATGAAGGTAAAATATTTATTGTCATATCTGAGTCAAAAATATTGATGGTTCAATAAAAAACTTCCTTTATTTAAAAAAATTGTGATTTTTCAATTAAAGACTCGAAGATTTTGTTGAGGCTCCAATAATTGATCGAAGTGTCACATTATAACTGCTGTGATGTTCACAGGCGGAAGATAAAAGTCAAGCTGATAGAAATGACAATAATTGTAAAGATGACAAGGATATTTGTTAAAATGCATTTATTAGATGATATGTATTTTAAAAGTGTTGTTTTCTTAACCAAAAATTGAAACACCATAGCAAATTTAGATAAGGACGATGACAAGCGAAAAATTGAATAGCAGTTATGGAATTAAATTCAAATCACAATAGAAACAATAAAAGTAAAAATAATAATAAAATTATAGATACTATGGTAACTTAAAAAAAATCACCAAGACTTGTTAATTATTAATGCTGATAAAGGCAATATTACATTTATATATAATATTACAATGTTTGCATTACATTACATTTTTTAGATTTACAGATACAAAAAATAAATTATGGAAACCAAAAGATCAGTTTGATAAAAGGTTCCTTAAATCATTCTAGCATACATCCCAGGTCTTTTGGAAAAATTGAGAAGACCCTTAAAACAGTCCAATGCAAACGTTTGCTTAAAAAATGACCACACTTTAGAAAAATTATTATCCAATAAAAAGAATTCTCATACAACAGAAAATTTTTCGAATGCAATTTATTTAATTAAATGCCCTGGTTGTAATAATCTTTACATTGGCGAAGCTGGCAGGAGATTAAAAAGCATAATTTATGAGTAAAAGACGCATCATCGAATCAACGTATGTTAACAAATATATGAAAAACTCAATTAATTTAAAAATTGAAATAATAAATATAAATCAAATTTACCAATGCAGCATGAACTAACTTCTCATTATAAGTCTTACCAGTAAATTTAATAATATTTTACTCTCAAGCTTTAGTGAGCTCTAAAAAATCTTTAAGACTTCAATTGAAAAAATCACTTTTTTTAATGGAAGTTTTTTTTATTAGCACTTTAATATTTTTGACTTAGATATATGCTTTATAAAAATTATACGACAGATTCACTATCCATCCCAAGACATCCCAGTGAGTTTCAACTTAGTATTTCTCTTTACGAATGTATCAATCCATGATGAAATTGACATTACTAGATTATTCAGAAACTTTCAATCCCATCTTATACACTTCGTAGAATACTGTTTCAATAATAGTTACTGCTCTTTCAATGAAAAATTTTATTAAAAAACTTTAGGAGCAACAATGGGATCTCCAATCCTTCTTGTAATGGCTAACATCTTCATGAAACATCTAGCAACTAAAATCTGCGACTGGAATTCATCGTGGCTCAGATAGTATAGTGATTGTCCTATGTTCCAAAACTGCAGCCTTGTTAAGCACACTGGCGTGGATTTGATTCTCAAGGCAGGAAGCGAGGCTTGACGTGCTTTCAGAGAGCCTAATTTCTCTCCGTTTGTATACTACCTTACAGACACCCTACAGTTTATAATAAACCCTACAGTAGAGTCGCTAATGACTGGACGCTAATGCGACTATAAACATTTAACAAATAAAAAATATCTTTGACGAATCTAAAGCTTAAACCTGAATTTTGGTTCCGCTACTTTGATGACACTTTTGTCATTTGAACTAGTTTGCAACAGATCTGATAAGCTATTTAAGAATTTAGTTCAACTTTCTAAAAACCTCAAACTTTTTTTTGATCGTAATTTTTTAAAAGTCATTACCAATAATTGCAATTCACAATTTTTTCATAAATTAAAAAATATCTGAAAAAACCCTTAGGCAAAGCTTTCTCTTTTCAATTATTATTGAAATTCAGATCACATTTAAAGATCCTGATGTGATTTTGATGCTAAAAAACCTCGAACGTGGAAGCAGCATTTTTTTGTCTAGTGAAATAAATTCAACATTAACACATTAAATGACTCGTGGATATTTAACATTCTGTCACGTCCCGAGCCAATAGGCGAGGGTAGTATGGAAATTTGGAAACTGAGAGACCAGAGTGCTGATTATGTCAGGGTAGTAAGGCTTTACAGTTTATTTTTATTTATCGATACGTTGTCACTTTTCAGTTCAGTGAAAACTGGTTTATTATGCAGCGTTTAAATAAAAAGGGAATGGTTAGATTAAAAATTAATTTATTATAAATTCATAGAATAGATAGATAGTTATAAATATTAACTTACAGGTACCTTTGGTTTTTAGAAAGGGCGAGAGTGTTGCTTTGTCAATTGGATTTCAGGGCACTAAGCAGCTACCCAATCCACACTTTAGTTCTTACCACGAATGTTACCACCGCGGACTTTATTAGAGAAAGACTCACAACGTCGACCAGAAGTCTCAGCCGGCGGGACTTAGTCCTCGCCCCGAACACGATAGCTATTTTGAGTTAGAGCTTTAAAGCACACGACTTTGTCAAAGCGATTTGTTGCCCGTAGATCGAGTGAACAGGATAACTGTTTGAGACTACTTACAAATCTACAGGGTAGAATCGGGATTTATATAGTCCTACGTCCCCATGTTAAACGGTAAGCTTTCATTTGTGAGCACGTACTATGCAATATTAAAACTGTAATAACAGGACTTGTTTAGCTTGCTCTAAATTAAAACTGTTATAAAGTTTGTGAGTAGCAGGAATTGCTTAGTTTGGTCTGAATTAAACCTGTAATAACATGTTCTTACTCAATACGTGCTGCTTTGAATTAAGTTTTAATTTTCTCGGATGCAGCCTTGCTATGTCATACGATGACTAACGGCTTACGCTGTTCGCAGTGCTCATAAATTAAATATCTGTACTCTTGACCTTTCAGGAGTACGATCATTGTATATTAACTCAACCGTAGGTGATACCTCTCGTCAGACACTTTCGGTTACAGTATGTCTGACTGTATATCGGTTCTTCCACTAAGTGGGATACTTATAAATAATGAACTGAGGTATAAGGTTAAAAGATTATTACTTAATATATAAAAGCATGTATATTCATGCTTCACGTAACTTCATTCAGCTTGGATAGTTGTAAACTATATGAAATATAAATACACTTGTATTGATGATAGTTATGATTATGGTTATTCTATTATGATAGAATCGGTAATTACAGTTTCAATTATCAAGCGCCGGTATTCTATGAGGTCTTATCCCTCCTTGGTGACACTGTATGTATCTTGCGGGTTCTATATTACCGACCGTAGTACAGTTACCATAGTGACGTTCAAACTCAGAAACAACCCTTAATGCGCACGTGTATAAATGGTGGTACTACTATGTTTCGCGTGGGATAAGGTAGGTTTGCGCCTATTTTCAAGCTTACATCAAAATTGTGTACAATTTTGGGATGGAACAATTTTTGTGACGTTGTATTCTTCAGAGAGTTTGATTTACTATACGTTATTTAAGTGTAGGTATCTTTCAAGCCTGTAGTCTCCGATGATATCACACTGTTAGTTACCTTGCCGTTTTTATTTTATCATTAGCCGTACGCTTTCCATGGTGGGTCAGTATAGGTCAGGAATATCACGATCTGACAGTGGTTGCTCGATTTTAGGCAATGTTTTTTGAAATTATAGTGTATTATAAGAAACATTTTTAATTTAAAAAAAAAATGTCGAAAAAATTTCCTCTCTCCTCTCCCATTGTCGTACAGTGGGGAAAGAGCACATTTTAGACCAAGCCGCCCGACACGAACCATTTGTTTAAAGAATTTCAAATTCATTAAAACCTGATATAAATCGATGTAATCAGTAACTAAAAATCATTCTCAGTCAGTTAAATTAACAAAAAAAGTGCTTTCTACGTGAGTTCCCCTTTCTTCTTACATATCAGGGTGCGTTTTGAGCGAGTTCCCATCGCCTCTCGCTGATCGTTCAGCAGATTGAGATGAATGCTCTACTTCATCATCAAATGAAGAATCTCTCTGATTTTTTATTTCTAGTTGACATAAATTAGAAATAAATTAGCCGTACCCTTAAGGGCACGTGATACTTAGAAAATGTTCGATTTTATCAGTTTTAGTTGGAGTCCCTCGACACTTTCGGTTTTAGGGTAATTCAAAAAATTTTTTAATATAACTAAATTTGAGTAATGTGTATGGCGCTTAAGAATTAGTATAGATTTTAATTATGTTAGATTTACCAGGTTTTTTCCTAGAATAATAATTATTTTGTCTTCAAAATTAGGAAAATGATAGTGAATATGATGAAGCACGTCCTTCCCCACTTTCTTTGCGAGTAAATTAAAAAAAATTTAATTTTGCTAAATTTGATGTTTGTGTGTTTTTTGAGGTTACGTATGTTACAGCTGTCTCCCATAATTATTCTACAGATCTTATCGAAGACATCGATATGACAAAGACCTACATTATCGGATTACTAGTTCTCGAAATAATTAAGAAAATGTTACTTTTTTCTGCAATCCAAAAATACGAATTATTTGTGCTTGACTTGCCATAAGTTCTACATAAATAGGAATAGGAATACAAATTTATAACGATTTTTATTTTTCTCATGCCGTAAATTAGATATTGAAAGTTTCGAACGCTTCGGGAGTCAAATGAATTTTTAGAAAATTAAAATTGACGGTCACCTACATTTTTTTTAGGATTTAAGGAAGTTTTTTTAAAAATAATAGGCAAATATGTTTTATAGTTTGAAATTGACATTTGATATAAGATATCAGCGCTGTCCGTACACGTGCTAGGTCGTCCTGCAATATCAACGTCTGTATAACAGCGGAGGATTGGAAGGTCAAGCCGGCCACAAAAATAATAATGAAGACATTATAATTTACAATTGTTTATTATTTTTTAATAACGAATTACGCGATAAGAATGTGCCAGCGCAGCGGACAGATTTTTAAATTTCATATTTGAATCGTTTTCACTAAAATCTATATCTGCAAGAGTATGAGGATTCAAGTTTTCAATTTTTTGCAATTTTAAAAAGTTGAAACGCTCATGTCTGTGAAGCCCTCGGAACTATAAAGCTCGTACCATCAAAGTTTATTCATATAATCCTTCAGATTATTTATTAATTAACTAAATTGGAAGTAGGTAATTTTCTAGAAAATTTTTCTCAAAATAAAGTCATGTATGATTTTAAATTCGACCATTTTGTTTAAATTAACAAAAAAGCAATGATATGAAAAAATGTAATCACAAAAACTAGTTAAACTACTAAAAAAAATTTTTGGAACGAAGTTCCCTATGCCGGGTTACCGGGGTTCGGGCGCTGGGGGCTAGCCAGTGAAAATGAAACGTG
>JAAAKG020133993.1:0-13987 GCA_010014905.2 Druon quercuslanigerum | reverse complement strand
TAGACAAACAAAATTAACATCTAAAATTAATAATTAAATATTCCCTGGTCAATAAACCTAAGATCAACAATTAAAAGTAATAGAATTAGTTAATAATTAGTTAATTAGTTCACAGCAGAAAAATCATTAAACAATTATTATCTTTGAAACATATTGAAATCCTTTTTAAATTATATTTTTCGCTACATTTGAAAATAAATTTATATTCATTTAATTTATTAATAACCTTTCAAACTAATTCCAAAAATATGAATATATCTAAATATAATATTGAAAATTGAGTTCCGATACTCATTTCATAACATCACCAACTTTGAAAAAGTACATAATCGTCTAATTTTAACCAATTAAAAAAATTTTACATTAAATCTTAATGTTATTTAATATTGAGAAAAAATTAATTGAAGAATTTACAATATAACAAGCATTAAACAATTATTTGCATTGAAACATTTATATCATTTTCTCCTTATACTCATCTGAAAATGTTTAATAATAAGATTTCAAGCCAAATTATAGTACATTTTTAACAAAATAGTTTAGTTTTCCAAAAATAATTATATTTTTACAAAAATAGTTGAATTTAAATTAAATAGTTGAATTTTCAGTAGGAAAATATATATTTTCAATCAAATGGTCGAAGTTTCAAACAAAAAAGATTAAATTTCAATCAAATACTTGAGTTTTCAAGCTAAGAAAACAAATTTTTCTAAAAGAAAGTTGAATTTTTGCCAGAAAAAATCATTTTCCACCAAAAAATTTAGTTTTTAACAAACAAGATTTAGTTCGTATTCATAAACACGACTTTTTCACAAAATGTATGAAATTGTTACCAAATAGTTGAATTTTTAACTTATACAATAAACAGGATAAAGTTGAAACTAAGAAGTTGAATTTTCTACCCAGAAGATTAATGTTCTATAAAAAAGACAAATTTCCAACTTATTCGACATACCGGATAATGGTTTAACGCAGCATGGAATAGTTGAAGTTTCAGAGACAATACAATTAAACGAATAAAATAAATTTTTAAGATAACAAATTTTTAAGACAAAGTTGTTAATTTTTTTAATAAAAAAGATGTATTTTTAATAACAAAAAAAACAACGTTTTACCAAAATAGACAAATTTGAAACAAAATAAATTAATTTTTAAGTAAAAATGATGAACTTTCTACAAAAGAGTAGAATTTTAAAAATAAAAGTGCATTTAAAAGTAAATGGCTAAGGACGCTCCTGGGCGTCGGTTGAAAGTAAACGCGTTACCGAGTCGGGCTGTTTTTTATCATGCTTTTTCTCGTTTTAGAAGACAATACAGCTTTTTGTGTGAAATATTAGTGTGCTTTAGTGTCCTAAGATTCGGTGAAAGTGAAATGCAGGTTTAGTGCCCTTATTTTTTAGTAGAGTTAAAAAGGTTCAAAGTTGGGCGGTAGCGCCAAAAAAGTGAGGTTATGAGTGAGAAAAAGTCAGTCGTTGGAGAAGAGAGAGAGAGAGGCGGAGCAAGATGGGTACAAGACAGACGGAGAAACAAAAGAAACGGCTGAAAGCAGCGAAGTAGACGACCAAGAAAAGAAAATCAGAAGGGACTCGGGAAGACCGACTAATGAAAGTAAATTGAGAACAGAATCTAAGAAGAATACCGGAGAACTCGGCGAAGAAGGAAAATAATGATAAGAATGTGGAGGAAATATCTGACATGAATTCGAATTTAGACCAGAATGATGAAATAAAAGTGAGTCGGACAGTAAAGTAAAAGTAGAATTGGAAAAACTGTCGAAGGATGTCAGTGCTTTGAAGAGCCTTATAGAGGAGGAAAATATTAAGGATGCGAGATGGAAAGTTGGAGCTACGATCATCGAGGAAGCCCGAGAGAAGGAGGAAAACTGGATTAAGGAGAAACAGACTTTAGGACACAAAATATAAGCTCTTAGCAAAAAATTGGCAGAACAGCAAGTTCAACTAACTTGGTCTGATAACGTGTCACCAACCGGTAACGAAGATAATATAGGGCTCACTGGATCAAATGTCGGTAGTGGTGAAGAGGAGCAACAAGTTCATATTACTTGTACTAATGAAGGGTTACCAGTCAGAAACGAATTGAACAATACGAGGATCGAACTTCAAGAGGTGAACAACAGTTAGCCGGCCGGCTTCGAAAAATTGGAGGGGGTTACTTCAGAAAAAAGTAACACTATACCAAAAAAAATTCGCAGAGAGGAGCTTCTAAGGGAATTGGAGGAGAGAAAACTTAAGAGTCTAAATCGAGAGAGATCAGGATTTGAAATAATAATCATATCAGTGGCGGAATACTAGTGAGATTGGATTGTTGGAAAACAAAAAGAAGACTAATGGAGAGAAATAATAGACTCAAAAAGGACTCAAATTATCGTAGGCGATGACTTGAAAGATTGGGACAAGGACGTTCAGAGCTGGATACAAAATCAGGTGGAAGCAGCGAGGAAAAATTATGAGATAGCAAGCATGAACTACATGAATTGGCAGATAAACGACCAAAAATACTACTGGAGTACAACAAAGGGAGTAAAAAAGGGGCACATCTTTCGGATAACTACATTTCGGAGGAAGAAACTACCAAGGGAGTACGAGGACTTGTTTGGAACATCGCGGGAATATCGAAGATATGGGACATCTGGTAATTTTTGGGAAAATTCGACATTATAATTCTACAAAAAACATGGCTGGAACGAGAAAGAGAAGAATCAGTGTTGGATAAATTGGACAACAATTTTTGTAAGAAAGCGAAGTATTCGGTTAAAGAAAATAAAAAAGTTAGGACGAAAAGGGGACAATTGGTGGGAATAAAAAAGAATTTGTCAGGGTCTACATTTAAGCGAGTGGGTATATGGCTTAGTTATTAAGGGCGATAATATAAGATGATAAGGAATTGGTTAATATTGTAACTGTTTACAATAATGTCAGAGTTTCAAAAGTAATAAATAGTCTAAAGTTAATTATAGAGAATATTTTAAGCAGAATGGAAAATGTGATATTAGTGGGAGATTGGAACGCAAGAATAGGTTATGGCCAAGGAAGAGTGAATTTCGAAGAAAATAAATTAGAGCAAGAATATTATAATCAAAGATTGTTGAAAGACCCGCATTTAAATGCAGAAGGAAAGAAATTGCACAGTTTATGTGAAGATTATGGTTTAGTAGTTTTGAATGTAAGGTGACAGATAAGGGAAATTTATACATATCGGCGGAGCAGCGAGCTCGGTTCTTGATTACGTGATTTCAATGAATAACGAAAAAGTCAGGGTTGTTAAAGAAATAAAAGTAGAACCAAGCATCGAATCAGATCATTTGCCGGTAACTGTTAAATTAAATATTGAGGTAGGAAACAGGAAGAAAATATCTTGCAAAGCAGAAAAGTGGTGCGAGGAGGAAACAAAATTAGTATGGGATCTGGGAAAGTTTAAGAACTTTGAAAAAGTCATGGAAAATCTATGGAAGGAGCCTACCGAAGGTAAGGAATGGGCGGATATTTGGGAAGGAATAATACTAAGCATCAAAAAGGCGGCTGAGGAGGTAGGTATGGTTAGAACTAGATTGGGCACAAAAAGAAATAATGGGGATTATTATGAAGATAACATCAAAATACAAAAGCGAAAAGTTTGGGGGTTTTTAAAAAAAATTCCTAACACAAAGAGAGACGAGGATAAAGAAATATTAAATAGAGAACGAGCGAAAATTAAGCAGTTACATGCACAGAAAAAGCGAGAAAAGAGGGAAGAAAAATGGAAAAAGGTAGCAGAAAGTAAGAGCATGGGTGAGTTTTGAAAAGCAATATACAGTTTTAGACCTAGAAAAAAAGGAGCGGCAGTAAGGTAAAGAAAGGGAGGTAGAAAATCCATTTTCAGAAGTTATTAGAGGCTGAAAAAATTGACGTCTCAAAAGTAAACGGAAGAAAGGTAGGTCACAAAAGCAATTCGGTAGAAATTAACAATACACAGGACCCAATAGAACCTAGAAGCGAATGTAATTTTACTAGGGTAACGAGGAAGGCATGGAGCAGAAAGAAGAACTGAATAAAGAAATAAGTGTTGAGGAAGTAGCGAACTGTGTAAAGGGAATGAAGAACGGAAAAGCTTCTGGAGAGGACGGAGTAACTATTGAATTCATACAAGGCTTACCGAGAAGCTGGTTTGAAGAAGTGCATAGATGCATTAATGGGATGTGGAGGGAAGGGACTATAAGAAAAGGATGGGAGAAAGCTAGAATTGTTCCTATTTTTAAAGGATGGGATGAAGAGAATACAGGAAATTATAGAGGAATATCACTACCAGACATAGGGTACAAAGTCCTAGCCAAAATTATTAATGAAAGAATCAGAGGGTGGTTATAGAAAAAAGGTCTATATAAAGAAAATCAGGCAGGTTTCAGAAAAGGTAGGGCTGCGAGAGACCATATCTTTGCACTGAATTCTATACTAAATAACTAGTTAAAAAATGATGGTGGTAAGTTATACGTGGCCTTTGTCGACTTTGAAAAAGCACTTGACTTAGTAGATAGTCCCTATAGTTGACAATGATTAAAAATATGTACAGGGAAACGTAAAATGAAGTACTAATAGGGGAGGGAGTTACAGAGTGTTTTAGAACGGAGCGGGGTGTCAGCCAGGGTTGCCCACTTAGCCCAACACTCTTTAACATTAGTTACTACTAAAGACATGGAGGATGAATGGATAAGAAAGAAGGAATAAGGTACAGTGATAGGAAAGACGAAAGTTTCGTAGCCGGCATCCCAGACGGTTTAAAGGAAATGCTCAAAAACTTCGAAAAATATAGTAATGAAAATAAGCTTTCAATGAATGTTAACAAGATAAAAATAATGGTATTTAGAAAAGGGGGCAAAATGAAGGTTTGTGAAGAATGGAAAATATACGGAAAGTAATTAGAGGTCGTAGATAGATACAAGTACTTAGGTTTCTGGTTTTCTACGAGAAAGACCTTTAACAAACATCTCAACACTTTAGCAGGAAAGGCCCCAAAGGCAATTAATGCAGCATGGGGAGTAATGAAAAGAGCTTACATAAATAATCTAGGAAGAAGGCTTTACTTGTTAGACAGCTTGGGCAAGGCAGGGTTACTGTATGGTGTGCATCTATGGGGATGGGAAGGAAAGGAAATAATGGAAAGAATACAGGATAGATACGTGAAAATAATTATGGGGATAGATAGGAATACTCCAAATTGTATTTGGAGAATGGAAGCAGGTAGAAGAAGTTTGGAAAAAGAGGCAAGAAGAAAGGCAAGCAGATGCGTTTTCGAAATTTTAAACATGAGAGATGACAGATTACCTAAAGTATGCCTAATGTCAGAATTAAGAGGTATCACGAATAATATGCCATCGAAGTGGGGAAAAGTGTTGGAAAAAATAATGAATAAAGTAGGAGTAATGAGGAACCAAGGGAATGAAAGTAAAATTGAAAGGAATCTAGAGCAAGGTGTTTTAAAGAAATTAGAACTTGAAATTAAAATAGATTGGAGACAGATAGATAGGTCAAACTACTGTGCATTGTATAAGACGTATAAGGAAGGAACAATGGGCCAGGTTGAGATACGAAAATGTGGGTAAAGCAGGAAATAAAGGTTATGATAATACATTATGTAGGTTGTGCGGAATGTCAGAGGAAAATCTTGGCCACATCTGGATATGTAAAGACGATATGTTCAGCATTTTTACTCAAATTTTGCCCAATATTGCTTAAATTCAAATATAGTTATTATATTTTTCATGCTACAAAATTTGTTTCTTCGAAACATTATTTTTGTTTATTCCAGAATCAAAATTTTATTAAATCGAAGAAAATTTATTCTAGTATATATCCCCTCCGTTTTTGTCACATATTCACGTTTTGAGATCCTCTGAATACAAAAAAAAGGTTTTAAGAATGTCTCTGTCTCTATGCCTGTTCGTGTGTATGTGGATTTTTAGTTTAATACTACGATAACTGTCGAAGAAATTGACAAATTCCATTGAGCTTTGGTAACTCTTTTAGTGTCTTAAATTGAATATCAACTTTATTAGTCTGTCATTTAGGATGAAAATTTAAATAGTGAGCGCAGTTTGAAAATGTTTAAGACCACTTTTTTTAAGATTAAAAAATTCTCTGTACGGTTATTCATGGTACTAAAAGAAATAAACTTGTCCTAAAGAATTTTTTTGATAAAAAAATACCAGCTCTACCTCGCTTCGCACTTGATTTTGTACGAAATATGAACTTTTGTACATTATTTTCAACACTATTATAGCAAACGTGTATATATTAAATAAAGTCGATAGAGGTTTTCTCTACTAATATTATGATGTAGCCGTTACTTGTTTTAATAAAGCTTCCTTTACTGAGCATAAAGAGTGAAGTAACGCAATGTTTCTGCATATTTTTAATTAAGCCCGAATTGCAGTTGTCTGTGGCGTAAAGTGAAAAGTCAGACTGCTGTCTTTAAAGAATCCTATATTCGTCAATCCATTTAAATTTGTCTAATTCGTCTTTGTCAATCGAAGAATAGCTACTTTGGTTAACGGTTTATAAACGCCGTTTGCAGTCTTGATTGATGCAACTCTAGCGATAACGTCGCTCCCTGGATGCACCTCAAGGATTACCCCCAGTGGTCATAGTGCAAATTTAATATTATCCTCCACCAGAATAAAAACAGATCCAAACCTTAATTCCGCAGTGGATTAATGCAATTTTTTACGAGTTTTCAATTAGTTAAGGTACTACTTGTACCATTTATTCCAAAAGTCGTGTCCAGCCTTCGCGTTGAAGTTGTAGGTTGACAGTCTGCTGTCCGGAACTAAAACGATATTTTCTTCAGGTAAAACATTGAAAGGTTGACCTATTAATACGTGAGCAGAAGTTACACGCTTCAAGTGATGTTAAAAATTCCTTCCTATAGCTTGCTTCTTCAGTGTCGAATAAATGCTAAATCTCATGAAGTTATTTATCAGCCTGGTAAATCTGCGCAAAGCTGCCAAAAAACCTTCGTGGAGATATCTGTTGCATGTTCATGTTGTGATACTTCTTTTCTTTGATCATAATGGGACCGAAAAAACCTACCCTGTGCGACTGAAAGCTGTAGCTTCCGTTACCTTAACTTCAGACAAGAGAGCCATTTGAGCCTGCACCATTTGAGGTCGTTGTCGAATATATTCAACGCATTAATGAAAGATTTTTCTTTCTTGATTTTTTCCATTGAAAATTCGGAATTTTTTCCTGAGAGTGTATAGAGTCGATTGGATACCGGAGTGCTTATTGTCTTCGTGACGCTGACGAATGATAAAATTAGTAACTCGATGTTTGCTAGGTATTAAGAGAAAGCGTTTTTGATTGTAGATCAAATATGACCTTTGATATGACTCATTGAATTTGGTAGGCTTCCGATTCGAAAATGAAGTCCCTTTGTATCATCGCTAACAAACGGCATTTAGCAAGGATCATTTCCCGACATGTAAGTGGACGATCTCTCTGAGATTTTAGGTTTTTCTGACGTAGAAAATAAGCAAAGAGTCTTGTAAGACGTTTGAATAATGAAGCCCGAGAATAGATATAGTCACAAGTTGCAGTAATAAGCAAGTAAACACCCCCTTTAAAAGAAGGTACTTTTACCGAAAATTGTTCGACAGACCTGAGCCATTCTTTTTCTAATCTGACGACATTGCAACAAGCCTTTGCAGATGTCACGAAAATGTATCATCCTTCTGCCACAATCTAAGCTAACAAAATTTTTTGCAGAATGATTTGAGAATTTCGACGTCGAAGTTTGTTCTGACATACAGACAGCACGGACAAAGTTGTACCTGCTTCTAAGGAAATGTGAACAGACTTGAGCACCAGAAATAGGGGATTTGCAATTTGCAAGTTTTTAGGAATGTCAAACAAGTGTGGAGGAAATGCTTCATTGGGAACGAGATCATCTATTCTTGACACTCTTAAAAAGTATAATTTTTTTTATAGATGTTATAGGTTGAAGAAAATGTAGCTTTACTTTGATCGTTATATACCGCACATAAACTTTTAACTGCTTCAATATTAGTCGAACAAGCTCGTTTAGATAAATTTAGCGACTTTGCGAAATTTGTAGTGATTAAATTGACTATAGAACAGGAATCTAATAGTGCCCTTGCAATGAAGTAATTGCCCATGTCGTTTGGAACCTTCAAAACAAGAGTAGTCATTAATTGAGAATCTGTAGGAAACACTTCAGAAGCGTAAGAGTGCCGATATAGTCATATTGTTGAAGTGGTAGGACCTCCAGCATTCGAATCTTCCCCCTTTTTTGAAGATTCTGATTTAATTGATTTTGCTGTTTTATCAGCATGCAATAAACTATTATGGTTTTTGTCACACTTGCTACAACGTTGCCGGCTTTTACATGGCAACAAATGTGCACACAGACAGTTTTTACACACTTTGTGTGTTTTCGCCATGTTACAGCGCTCTTGAAGTTTGAGTACTTTAAAACTAGGACAGTTATATAAATGATGATCTTTCTTGCATTTAACGCAAGTAGTGCTCGAGAAATTAAAAGCAGAAGTTACAAAAGGCTGTGCTTCCAATTTTCTGACTTCGTAAAAGGTTAGCTAAGTTTGTCTAACTTATTTTAGATTTTGGCCGAAATTCCTGTTGGTAAACACCTCTCTAGTATTCGTATGATTGTCTATTCATGAATATCGATTTCGACTTCTTTAAAAATACTAAGGTGTTTTCGCGCTTTATCAATGAGTGACGAAAGATGATTGGGACTCGCCCTAGAAATAACTGGAAGATCAAGGATCGCTTCGAGATGCTCCACGACTATTATGCGTTTCTGGGCATAAGTCGCGCATAATGATTTCCACGCTTTTGCATAATTTTCTGCTAATCTGGAAAGAAGGTCAGTTAACTGCGTGGCTTTAATGTAATTACTGAGATTGGAAGGCGAACGAACCAATACCTCGAAGCTATGCTTTCACGAAACCCATTTATCATGTTCCCCGTTGAAACCCTAATTTTTAATCTACTTTTTTTTTATTTATTAGCTTTCCGGTGAGCTTTAAGAAATCTCAATCAGTCTAAGATGCTCTATTTCATATTTTTATGAAAATGGGTACACACGGGAGAAGAAGTGAAGAATTTTTTGTCTTTCTTTCTTTGTACAGAAGATTTACAATTTTATTTTATAAAAATCTTAATACATCCTACTCACTTTAATCGAACAAGTCTTTTTTATATTTATGAAAATACATATATGTTTATATTTTTAACCTAGGAAAATTAACGTCCCTATTTATTCTGTTTTCTACTTTTTACCTAAATCAAGGAACTTCCTTTTTTAGAACTCGATTAAGCAGGTTACGTACTCGACGTCGAAGGTTTTACCTTCTAATCTGTTCGCCTCTGCTGCATATAAAGTTAAATTTAGAGATTGTGTTTTGAGTTCAGACTCTGAATTTAAAGTTACTCGTTTTAGTTCTTTATTTAATTATTTTGCTGGACCGCAGTAATTTGTTACAAACTTACAATCTCTCTTTTCCTATTTATTTATCACAGATAATCTTTCTATTCAGATTTCTTATACAAAAATATTTTCTCCTATGTTCTTTCTCGCTCGCTCTCTCTTTCTCTCTCTCTTTGATTTTCTATCCTTCTTAAATGAAGTCTACACTCAGGATAATACGCCTCTTCTCTGACTCTCTCTCTCTCTATATCTTTCTATCTCTCTCTAACGGAGACTAAGCTCAGGATATTTCGCCTCTTTCTAAAATGTACTCGATGAGAAGCGGAGGGCCTAGGCAATTCTAGTATTTGTACTAAGATTTCGAAGGATGTACCTTCTAGTCCTTTCCCACGTACTAGAATCTAAGAGTTGAGCGAAACCCAGCTTCAGGAGTTGGATTCCTTGGCCTGCCTCAAGAACACTCTTGATCCCTCTCGCTCGCTCTGCGAGCTCCCTAATACCATTTTGGACACCGCATCCTCTTTTTATATCTTCGCGAAATCGCTGAGGCTTCGGATTGCGTGGGTGGGATCCTCTGCGACTGCGCGATTTCTTATGCCTTGATGCTGTGGTCCATTCGCTGTGGCCCATTTGAATTTTGATTCATTTTAGATTCAATCAGAATTCAAATAATTGGAAATTCCAGGTGTGGAAATCGTAGGTATAAATAATCCTGAAGGTTATAATAATCTAGTCCCTGCTTCTTGTGAGTCTGTCCATGGCTAGGGTGCCATTGTCTGTCCTCTTCTATCTCGTTGTTCCATCGTAGTGCTAGTTTCCTTCTTAGAGCAGCTGCCGCAATTTTATTATGTCGATGGATTATGATCCTTTTGAATAGGTTCGTTCTCCTTTCCTATTTTTCTTAGGTCTAATGGATCCGTAGTGCTTGGTCGTCCGACGCTCGCTGCTTCTTCGCAGGGGTCCCTTGCCTCTACCTGGCTGATCTGGTAGGACGTAATGGGCGTGTTGTCTCGGTAGGAGAATCGAAGGGTGTTGATACTTCGCAGCTCGATATTTTCTTTTATTGTCTGTTGCTCTGTCTCTTCATCAATATCTTTCTTGCCGATCTCTGTTTGTTTTTGTCGACCTGCCTCCATGTCCAAGAAGAAGAATATTTTCTCATCTATTTCCGTCTTCTGAGATTTTCTTTCGGCTTTTATGGTTTCCATTTTTGTTTGTACGGTGTTCTCTGTTTCTCGGCATGGCATCTTCTTCCTTCTCTTAGATAGCCGTTCTAATTTCTTGCTTGACATTTTCATTTTATTGCAATGTTATATTGCTATAGTATGTGGCAAATTTAATCCCGTCTTCGGAAACTGTGTTGCCACATTTCGCATAGCTTCGATGAAAATGTTGGTTTGCATGGCATTATCCTTCTTTTTCAATTTTGGTTGACTATTCTCTTGAATTCGAGTTTGTTGGATATTCTTCTTCTTTCTCTAGTTTCTTCTGCCAGCTCCTCTGCTCCGTTTAGAGTTGGTCTTATTTTTGGTTGGATTGAAGACTCTCTTTCTTTTCTTAATCTTTTTCTTCGTCTCAATTGTTTGCTGCTGTTCGGCAAACTCTTCTGTTTGGATTGAAATCTTCATCGTCGCAAGTTTTTCTTTTCGGTTCGCTTTTGAGGGCTTCTCGAAAGATACTAACCTAGGTTAAAAAGTATCCTTTACTCATTGCCAGTATCTTCCTCCCTCATCCCTTTTCCCCTTCTGGGTTCTGAGGTTTTTGGCTGCCTGTTTTGGGTATAGGTGTCACTCTTGCACAGGAGTGACTTCTATTTTCTTCTTTTCTCTCTTCATAGTGACCATTTACCTCCAGTTTTCCTATGCTTCTCTCCTCTTTTCCTGTCTTCTTCTTTGACAGTTGTTCCTTGTTGTCTCCAATTTCTCTTCTGTATCATAGTTTACTGGTCCTCTTGTATTTTCTCCATCCTTGATGTTCTTTTGAGACCAGTATCTCTTTAAATCCAGTGCATGAAATTGCCCTCTCTCCTTTTCGTTGCTTGGATGTGCAAGTATGTATGTATTTCGTGCAATTTTCTTTTTTACAATAAAGGGGCCTTCGTATAGTGCCAAGAACACTCTTGATCCCTCTCGCTCGCTCTGCGAGCTCCCTAATATCATTTTGGACACCAATATATATCTTCGCGAAGTCACTGAGGCTTCGGATTGCGTGGGTGGGAGCCTCTGCGATTGCGCGCTTTCTTACGCCCAGATGCTGTGGTCCATTCGCGGTCTTGTGCGTCTGGTTGCTATATTAAAAGGGACCTGTTTGAGGAGCTTACACCGCTAAATGTAGGAATTTTAATTTTAAGTAATTTTGGCCTCTCCTTTTTCTGAAATTATAAAATTGTTATTGTTTTAGGTTGAGTTAGTTAATTTGAACAAATTAAGACGAAAATAATGCGCCCATATAAAGTTGAGTTTGGATAATGTCGAAGCCAGAGAAACGTTTCACTGGCCCCACCCTGGAGTTTTCCTCACAGGAGGTAGTTTTTACGGGTTGAAGTTGGTTGCACAAATTTGAACAAATTAAGACGAAAATAATGCGTCTATATAAAATTTATTTTTGGTAATGTAGGTGGTAGAGAAATGTTTCACTGGCCCCGCAATGCTGTTTTTCGCACAGGGGTAGGTTTTAGGTGTTGATGTTGGTTGCAAACATTTAAACAAATTGAAACAAAAATAATGCATTTCTATCAAGTTGATTTTGGATCGTTACGCCGGCCCCGCCAGTGTTTTTTTGAGCAATCAGGTATTTCCGGCGATGCTCAAATTCTAAGTTTGGTTGAAAAAATTTGAACAAATTCTGCATCAAATATTTGGCCTAAAAGAAGTTAAATTTGCATGGGTGGTGGAGCCAGTGAAATGGTCCTGGCTAGGGAAGCGTTCCACAGAAATAGCACGTGATTAAAATTATTATGTCTCACTTAGGGGGAGCAGGCTAATATTTTGAAAACACCTCGAATTTGGAAATTTGTCATGTATGGGCCTTCACTCAAATTTCTCACGAAAATTTAAGCGGAGAACCACTTAAATGACTCTGGGGTTTGCAATCAGGCCTTGGGCCTACAACATACAAGTGTCTCTTTCAGAATCGCATTATGAAGTGCTACAGAATCAGCAAATAAAAAGTTGTCAAAATTCAGAAAGAAGGCTATAATTTTCAGACCCTAAAAAAAATGGTATTTATAAATATATTAAAATTATTAAATAATATTAAAATTTTCAAACATATTTCGCTAGCGTGTACACTCAAAGCGTTTGCCAACCGTTATCAATTGGCTTAATTTATTCAAGATCCCCATGAGCGATCCCCATCAAAAATACAAAATAATATTAATAATAATAAAATATATAAACTTTAAACAAATATCTACTTTTTAAAAGTTTTTAGGAAACTTTAAGTCGAGTTAAAATTAAATTCGGAGAATTGAGGATAAGAAAACAAGTTTTCTATGTTTTTTTTAATTTATCTGAATTTAAAATGAATATTAAACGAAATTCAAGTTTTTTAAAAAGATTTTTAGGACTTTTAGACGTTTTGTAGAAATTAATGAAAATTTGATAATTTGTCGGAAATGTTTCTAAATTTTGAAATATTTCTAATCTATTCCAAGAAAATATTTGTAACTAACTCGAATTTTTCTCAAATTTTCGAAAAATCATTATTTTTTCGTAACTTCTATCTTTTTCCATTAATTTTTTTATTATTTTATTTTTAATGTTATTTTTCACGAATAAAACAAAAAGCACGCTTCCTATCAAGAAAAAATTTTCTGATTGATTTTAAAAATTTTGATAATGCTATAACTCTCAAAATATTCTTTTTATCGAAAAAAGTAATTACGATTAATTGTTCGTCTTTTTTAATAATATAAATATATCTGGACAGGCAGACAGACGCCATCATAAAAACTTGATTTTCGGATTCAGGAGGTCCCGAAACGCGGATGATGAGAATGTAAAAAGCATTGAGAATTTTCTCACAAATATTAAGAAAATTCTTGTTTTTTAATCTGACCAGAATATCTGTGGTCAGACCTTCTAAACCCTTCTAACTAATCAAAAGTTTTCAAATTTTTCCTGAGTTTTCTTAAACTTTAAAAAATAAAAAAATTGCCTTAAAATCTTTTAGATTCTTCTTTAAATTTTTTTTAAATCTGTTGAATCTCTTCATTTCTACTAAGCATTTCTTGGATTTTCATTATTTTTATTTAACTTTTTAATTTCATCAAGTTAAAATATTTTGTTTTGAAGTATTCTACACTCTTTTTCGAAATTTTAAGAATTTTTTTTGGTAAGTTTAAAATTAGACAGAAAATGTCACAATATGGCCTTTTTGTTATTTCAATAGAGATAAGAACAGAATGCCATCGCGATGTTTGATTATGTTATGTGTCAAAAGTAGCCATTTGAGAGTCGCTGGGAAATCAACGCAAGGGGCCACTCGATCTCCACTCAATTTTCTAAAAGTGAAAATTGAGCGA
>JAAAKG020133992.1:0-13988 GCA_010014905.2 Druon quercuslanigerum | reverse complement strand
CAAGATTTAAAATATTTTATGTATTTCAAAGGATTTCCCAGGATTTTAGAATTTAGGTTTCTTAAAAGGATTCCAAGGAACTTAACATATTTTCAAAAATTTTAAGGGTTTTAAAGTATTTCGTACGATTTCAGAAAATTTCAAAAGAATTTAAAAAGGTACCCAAAAAAGCAATGATTTTTTGAAAATATTAGGGGTTTTTAAGGGTTTTGATACAATTCAATGGGATTCAATGGGATTTCAGAGGTTTTTAAAGATTTAATCATTTTTAAGGAATTTTGAAAGATATTACAGATTTCAAGAAATTTTACTCGATTTTTCAGGATCACTAGGGATTTCACAAGAATTTGTGGATTTTATTTATTTTAAGGGATTTTAATGGATTATAAATTGGTTATTGCATTTAAAAGCATTCCAAGGAACTTGAGATGTTTCAAAAATTTTAAGGGTTTCAAAATATTTTGCAAGATTTTAGAAAATTTTAAAAGATTATAAAAAGTTATTTAGGATATCAATGACTTAAAAAAAATTTCAAGAAATTTATAGGAGTTTTATCAGATCTTATAGGATTTAGTAGGATTCAAAAATTAATTATAAGACTTAAAAAGATTTCTGTAAATTTGAAGTGATTTTAAAGATTTGAAGGGATTAAAAAATCCTTTTTTTTAATATTTAAAAACTCAAATGACATTATTTTGCTACTATTTTTATAAATATAAGCTAAACAAATTTTTTTAAATAAATAAATTTCAGAAATATGAAGTTAATCTTCTGCACATCGAGTCCAGAAGTTCACTTCGACAACCCGATGGATATGAATTTATGGTCGAATGTGCACCAGGTGGAGACCTTGGAGGAGTGGTTGAGCAACTTCAAAGACAGTGCGGCTATTTCTCCATTATTTCCAGGTAATATTAGAAGAAAATTTCAATATTTAAATTAGCCTTCATCAATAAATAATTTCTGAGAGTGAGAAATTAGTTTTAATAAATAATAGAAAAAATTTTTTATTTCAGGAACCACAATGATAATATGGGAACAGTACCCTGGTTTCCCAGGCGGTTTCGAGACCTCGACAAGTTTGCCAATCAAATTCTAACTTATGGCTCTGAACTTGATAGTGACCACCCAGGGTTTACAGATCCAGTTTACAGAGCAAGGAGAAAGTACTTTGCTGACATAGCATACCTCTACAGAACGTAAGGACGTTATCTTAATTAAATAATAAAAACTCTAATTTTTTAACATTTTATTTTTATAATAAATCTGCTGAAGATATATTCAATGAAGCTCATAATTTGCAGAGGCCAGCCTATTCCAAGAGTGGATTATACTCCTGAGGAAGTCGCAACATGGGCCACAGTATTCAGGAAACTGACAGAACTCTATCCCAAGTACGCTTGTCGAGAGCACAATCACGTTTTTCCTCTGCTCATCGAAAATTGTGGTTACAGAGAGGATAACATTCCCCAGTTGGAGGATATTTCCAATTTTTTAAAAGGTACTTTGAAATAATGATACCACGCCCATTTTCATTGAAGACGCCCATAATAAACACTCGTAGCCACGCCCACTTTTTTGGAAATTTGTATTAAATACTCTTTTTATTGTTCACAGGTCTAAGATAGATCCGTTATCGCTTACATTTATCTTGAACATTCCTCTTAGTTGCATCACTAGCCACATCGATTATCCTTAACTTTTACTGGCCACGCCTACTTTAAGTAGGTACTCCCATTACATCGTGACAGACTTGAATTTTTTTTCCACCTCCTTCAAGCACACCCCTTCACCACACCTATTTTTATTGACATAGCCCTTCACCACGCCTATTTTTCTTTAACACGCCTCAAATATATAAATGTTGCTACTCCAATTTGGTCTTGACCCGCATAATTGGTTACAACTAGTTTTTACCAAACCCACCTTCTCGATCACGCCCCTTTAATCACCACCTTGTCCACGCCTTAAAAATAAATATTTCTCGCTTAAGGCAACCTGGATTTGCCACGCCTATTTTTCTTGGATACGTCTCTAAGACACACCTGTAATTATTCTCATTTTGTTTTGGTCATAACCTTTAGCTACTACTTATTACACCTATAATCACTGACATTTATCGATCCCTGAAATTATTTTAGCATTCTTCTTAGCTAATAATGTAACCTGTGACACGCCCATTTCCCCTGATACGCCCCCTTATCACACTCGATTACACAAATTTGCATCAGCTATTCTCATTTACATCGTCTTTGAAACCTGCCATTTGCCGGGCCACGATCTCAAGCACACCCTGGGCCACAACTTTTTTATTGACCAGAACACTTAACCTCATCTTTTATTGAACACGCCCCTAAAATGTAAACTTTGTCCCCCTATTTTTTCTTTACTCGGATAGGCAAGCCTAATTTATAGAAGTGCTCTTTTCATCGTTTTTTTATCATTTGATAAAATTTTGAATACCTAACTGAATTTATTGTACCAGTGCTACTAGATAATTCGTATTTATAAATTTCAGTTCTTTGTATGTGCCTTTGAAAATATTTTAAATATTTTAACTTCAGAGAAAGACACATTTTTTTCCATCTTCTAAAATTTTTTAAATCGCAGTGTCTGTAAGTCTGGACATATGCCACGCCCTATTCCTATTCAAGCTCCTCCTTCTCCCTATCAGATCAGGTAGAAAGCTATCAAATAAGTGACGCCTATCCGAATAATTGGCTACAATCAGTATTGATCACGCCCACTTTCTTGACCACGCCCCATTTTTCGGCTACGCCCCTAATCCACAATCCTGACCACGCCCCTTATTGAAATCTAGGGACCCTATTGTATCTGGAATTCAGTTTATGTTGCTTACAATAAGATTAATTATTAAATAAATGACTTTTTATTCTTAGTGATAGAATAATATGAACCTTAACCTCGCCTTTTTATTAAACACACCCCTAAATTGTTAACACTTTCCCCCTATTTTTTCTTTGCACGCATAGGAAGTGCCCATAGCTAGACTGCTGCATAAAAAAAACTATTTTGCAAAAGAGTGTATTTTGAGTTTTTATAAGATTTTATTATATAAATTCCAAGCTTAATTTATAGAAGTGCTCTTTTGAAATTTTAGTTCTTAGTAAGTGTCTTTGAAGGTAATGCAAAGTCAATTTTAAACCTTACTCTGACAGCTCTGTTCTTGAAATATTTAAATAACTTCAGAGGAAGACACATTTTTTCCATTTTCTCAAATTTTTTAAATCGCAGTGTCTGTAAGTCTGGACACATGCCACGCCCTGTTACTTCTCTAGTTCCTTCTTCTCCTGGTTAGATTAGGTAGAAAGCGATCAAATAAGCGTCGGCTATCTGAATCATTGGCTACAATCAGTATCAATCGCGCCCACTTTCTTTACCACTCCCCATTTTTTGGCCACACCCCCTTTTTCGGCCACGCCCCTCATTCCCAATCTTAACCACGCCCCTAATTGAAATCTAGGGACCCTATTGTTTCTGGAATTCAATTTATGTTGCATACAATAAGATTAACTATTAAATAATTGACTTTTTATTATTAGTGATAGAATAATATGATTCATGTTTATATTTTAGACTGCACGGGATTTACATTAAGACCAGTTGCTGGTTTGTTGGCATCCCGCGATTTCTTGGCAGGATTAGCGTTTAGGGTATTTCACAGTACACAATATATAAGACATAGCAGTAAGCCATTCTACACACCGGAACCGGATGTTTGTCACGAAGTTCTGGGTCACGTGCCATTATTTGCCGACCCAGCTTTCGCCCAATTCGCACAGGTTATAGGATTGGCTTCTCTTGGTGCACCGGATGAATATGTCGAGAAATTGGCAACCGTAAGTGCTTCCTCTATTTAGCAACATCTAAGCAATATCATCAAAATGCAAAATGTCTCCGTTCTATATGCAGAATTTAATTAAACGCAATTTTTAAATTAGAATACAAAATTAATATCAATAAAATTTTTTTGAATTTTATAGTACCTGTTATCTGAAGTAATAAACAAAAAAGAAATGAGAATATTTTTTATATGTCATGAAAAATCATATCTGAAATGAATAATCTTCAATTAAAAAATTAAGTTTGATCAAACTAGTTAAAAATTTGAAGAAACAAAATTATTTTTAAACAAAAAAAATCCATCTCTACAAGAAAGATTAATTGATTACCTAAAAAGACGAATTTAAAACAAAATGCAAAAAATTTTACCCTGATAGTGAAATTTTCAACTAATAAAGATAAATTTTTAAGCAAAAATGATACAGCTAAATTATGAGTCAAGAAACTTTAAAATAAAAAAAAATATATTTTTTGACAAAGTAGTTCAACTTTCACTCAAATAGTTGAATTATAAACTAAAAATATTAATCTTCGGCAAAAAAATAAATTTTCTTCAAAGTAGTTTAACTTTCAATTCAAGTAGTAGAGTTTTCAAACTAAAAAGAGTAATTTTCAACAAAAACTGTTTATTTAAAAAATGTAATAGTTAATACATCAATCATAAAGTTAAATTCCCGAAAAAATATTGAAATCTTTATCTAAAACAAATTAATTTTTGGACCAACAAGTTACATTTCAAAAAATTTAAAGTTTATTTTCGATGAAATATTTAAGTTGGCAACCAAAAAACATTACTTTTGAATCAAAAACGAAATAGATCAATTTTTAGGTAAGAAAATAAATTTTTAACTAAAACATACGAATTTTGAACAAAAAAGTTAAATTTTTAACTAAAATGATAAAAGAAACAAAAAAATAATGCTGAATATTCGTAATTTTTGGTAGAAAATTATTTTAACTTTTATTATTATATAATTTATATATAATAAAATATGATATAATTTATTATATAATTTATTAACTTAAAATTTTAAAATTTTCTACCAAAAATTAGGAATATTCAGCATTACATTAATTATCAACAATTCGTATTTTTTGGTTGAAAATTAAAATACTGGATTGAAAGTTTACCTAATTTAATAAAAATTAATTTCTTTGGTTCAAAATTCATAATTTCAGATATCAAGTTTTATCGATGGTTACAATTATTTTCCTTACTGTTATTTTTTTTAATTCAAAAAATTAATTTTAATTTGATATCTTAATTTAAAAATTGCGTTATTTGTACATAAAGTTTTGGAAAACTGTCTTGTTTTATAAATTGTTGTAATTTAATGTTTTCATTTAAGAAAAGAGTAAATTATTTGAGTAAATTTATTGTTTTTTTTAAATTGGGATTATTAGCAATAATTTTCACAACATCACTTTTTTATATGAACTAGCTCGAAAACCTTCAAATCGAAGGACAAAGGCAGGTTCTGACTTTTTTAATAGTAGGTTTCACATTTTTATGAGTGTGATGTCAGAACGTAAAGTTGGTGGCCTTCTGCTAAAAAGGCCTTCAAAAGTTTACTATATATTTATTTTTTTTTATAATTCATAACATAGGTTTTTCAAAAAGTGGTAAAATGCTTGTCCAGGAAAAAGCTTTTTGGAAAAGTGAAAAGTGGCTGATTCTAAGTTAAAAATAGTACAAAAGTCAAAAAATATTCAATAAAATATTCAATAATTAATTGGAAATAATCCCTTTTTTGTAATAATTAGAGATTTACATTCTGTCTGATTTTCTTCTGTATAATATTTCTATAAATTTAAAGCGATTTTAAAGATTTTAAGGGATTGAAAAATCCCTTTATTTAATATTTAAAGAGGAAAAATTCATTATTTCATTATTAAAGTGGAATAGTGGAAAAGTGCTGATTCTATGTTGAAAATAGTAGAAAAGTCAAAAAATATTCTTCATATTTTAATGATGTTACTATTTGCAACAAAAATGAAAAAAAATTATTAAGACCATTATTTAGCATATTAACTAGAGTAATAATAAACAAATTAATTTTTAAAAAGTTTTTGACTTCTATAATAATTAATTGGAAATAATCCCTTTTTTGTAATAATTAGAGATTTCCATTCTGCCTGATTTTCTTCTCTATTATATTTCCAGAATAACATTTTTCTCAATTTCTAAAAAAATTTCTAAAAAAACTAGTTAAAAAAGCATAATTTTTTTTATATTTTGAAGAAATAAAAATCTCTAATTATTAAAAAAAGCAATAATTTTCAATTTCCTATAGTAGTTAGAAAATAATAAAAAATATATTTTTATCTAATAGATGACCTAAACGATGCTGCCAATATTTTTGTATTTGATTTTTTTTTACAAATTAAAAAAAAATCATTACTATTTTAAAACTCCGCTATTTTACTTATATCTGATCAGAATTTTTTTTAAATAGAACCCAACATTCATCATTTTTGTTAGAAAATTTCTTATTCTGGAAAATATTTATTTGTTTGCATAAAATGTTAATCTTTTATTGCTTAAAAATAATTTTTCTTGTTTAAAAATAAACCTTTTTGTTAAAAATTTAATGTCTACTAATAAGTGCTTTTTTCGTTTTTGTTGAAAACTCATCTATTTTGGTAGAAACATTATCTTTGGTGTTTAAAAGTGCAACTTTTAGGATGAAAATTCAACTATTTTGTTGAAAATTCTACTATTTTGTTAAAAAATCCATTTTCTGCTGAAAAAGGTTATTAAAAATTTTTTTCGAAAATTTAACTGTTTTTTAAACACTCATTATCATGAATAGAAAAGTCGAAATTTTTTTGTAGAAAATTCTTTCTTTTCCATTTTAGAATTTATATTCTTTTCTTGAAAATAAACTTTTTTATCAAAAATTTAACTGTCTTTTAAAAAATTTATCTTTATGGCTTAAAAATTTAACTATTTTGTTGCAAATACAACTATTTTTAGTTAAAGTTAAATATATTTTGTTTGAAAATTCTACAATGTGGTTGAACAATTTGGTTTAAAATCCAACTGCATATTTTTGGCTGAAGTTGTATCTATTTTTTTGAAAATTCTACTATTTTGGTGGGAAATCGAACTATTAAGTTAAAAGTTCAATAAATTTGTTGAAAAGCCATATTCTTTTTTTTAAAAATTCAACTATCTATAATTTGAAAATTCAACTCCGACCCATTTCGCTGACCAATCTCTCTAGAAAGCACCCCAGGTGATGAGTTTCGCAGAGTCATATGAAGCTCTTGACTCAAACCCATTTCAAATAACACTCTCCATCTTTTTCTACCTTATCTTATTTTTAACACCAAATAATTTTTTAATAATTTTTTTCTAGTGCTTTTGGTTCTCTTTTTTGGCTGAAGTTGAATCGATTTTTTTGAAAAAAAATAACTTTGTCTTTTCGGATAGAAAATATGTATTTTTGGATTCGAAAATCTTCTTTTATTGTAGAAAAGTAATATTTTTTTTTGTAAATTTATCTTTCTAGATTAAAAATTACCTTTTGTTTATTTACAAATCAACTATTTCAGAAAAAATCATCTTTATGACTTGAAAATTCCACTCCGACCCATTTAGCTGACCAATCTCTCTTGCAAGCACCCCAGGTGAAGAGTTTCACAAAGTCATCATATAAAGCTCTCCAATCTGACCCATTTTAAATAACACTTTTTTCCATTTTTTGTATCTTATCTTTTTTTAACACAAAATATTTTTTTAATAATTATTTTCTAGTGCTTCTGGTTCTGGTTTTTGGCTAAGAAATAGTTAATATTAATATTTAATATTTCTATTTTTTTTTTTTTTTGAAAATTCTATTGTTTTGGTAGGAAATCGAACTATTAAGTTAAAAATGTAATAAATTTGTTAAAAAATCATTTTTTAAATTTAAATATCGAACTGTTTTGTTAAACATTTGTCTTTTTGGATAGAAAATTTGTACTTTTGGATTGGAAATTCTTCTTTTATTGTAGAAAAGTCATAAAAAATTACCTTTTGTTTGTTTACAAATCAATTATATTAGAAAAAAATCATCTCTATGGCTTGAAAATTCAAATATTTGGTTCAAAGCTGAACTATTTTGTTGAAAGTTATTTCTTTTTTGTTTAAAATTTCAAGTATTTTGTTATTAGTTCAATTGTCTGGTTTAAAAATAAATTTTTCTATTGCGGACAATTTGTTCTTTTGGGTTAAACATTTGAGGTATAATAGGAGGGGGTATAGATTTTTAGATAGTTTCAGAATTTGCCTGCTTATTTAAATAACACGTTTGTTCCGCAACTCTGCTCCGACCCATTTCGCTGATCAATCTCTCTAGCAAGCACCTCAGGTGAAGAGTTTCAGCAATTCATCATGTAAAGCTCTCCACTCTGACCCATTTCAAATCAAAAATTTCATTTATTTTACCTCATCTATTTTTTAACACAAAATAATTTTTTCCTTATTTTTTCTAGTGCTTTTGGTTCTGATTTTTGGCTGAAGTTGAATCTATTTTTTTTTCAAATTCTACTGTTTTGGTGGGAAATCGAACTATTAAGTTAAAAATTCAATAAAAGTGTTAAGAAGCCATATTCTTTATTGGAAAATTCAACTGTTTTGTTAAAAATTTGTCTTTTCGGATAGAAAATTTGTACCTTTGGATTCGAAATTCTTTCTTTATTGTAGAAAAGTCATAAAAAATTATCTTTTGTTTGTTTAAAAATCGACTATATTAGAAAAAAATCATCTCTATGACTTGAAAAATTCAAAAATTTGGTTGAAAGTTGAACTACTCTGTTGAAAGTTATTTTGTTTTTGTTTCAAATTTCAAATATTTTTTCAATAATTTAATTTTCTAGTTTAAATTAAATTTTGCTGTTACTGAAAATTTGTTCTTTTGGGTTGACAATTTGAAGATATAGATTTTTAGATAATTTTATAATTTCCCTGTTTATTTAAAGAAATATTTGTTCCGAAACTCGGCTCCGACCCATTTCGCTGACCAATCTCTCTAGCAAGCACTTCAGGTTAAGAGTTTCATAAAGTCATCATATAAAGCTCTGCACTCTGACCCATTTCAAATAAAACTTTCCATTTTCTTTACCTTATCTTTTTTTTAACACAAAATAATTTTTTATTAATTATTTTGTAGTGCTTCTGGTTCTGGTTGTTAGCTGAAGTTGAATCTATTTTTTTTTAAATTCTACTGTTTTGGTGTAAATCGAACTATTAAGTTAAAAATATAATAACTTTGTTAAAAAGCCACATTCTTAATTAAAAAATTCAACTGTTTTGTTAAACATTTGTCTTTTCAAGTATCAAAGTTGTACTTTTGTATTCGAAATTCTCCTTTTATTATAGAAAAGTCATAAAAAATTACCTTTTGTTTGTTTACAAATAAATCATATTAGAAAAAAGTCATCTCCATGGCTTGAAAATTCAACTATTTGATTGACAGTTATTTCTTTTTTGTTTAAACTATCAAAAAAATTTTAATAATTCAATTGTCTAGCTTAAATTAAATTTTGTTGATACTGAAAATTTGTTCTTTTGGCTTGAAAATTTAAAGATATAAATTTTTAGATAATTCTAGAATTTGCCTGCTTACATAAATAACACTTTTGATCCGCAACTCGACTCCGACCCATTTCGCTGACCAATCTCTGTAGCAAACACCCCAGGTGAAGAGTTTCATGTAAAGCTTTCCAATCTGACGCATTTAAAATAATACTCTCCATTTTTTTGTACCTTATCTTTTTTTTAACACAAAATAATTTTTTATTAATTTTTTTCTAATGCTTCTGGTTCTGTTTTTTGGCTAAAGTTGAATTTATTTTTTTTACTACCGTTTTGGTAGGAAATTGAACTATTAGGATGAAAATTCAATAACTTTATCAAAAAGCCATATTCTTTATCAAAAAATTCTACTGTTTTGTTAAACATTTGTCTTTTCGGATAGAAAATTTGTACTTTTGGATTCGAAATTCTTTTTTTATTGTAGAAAAGTGATAATTTTTTTTTGTAAATTCACCTTTCTAGATTGAAATTTACCTTTTGTTTGTTTACAAATCAACTATATTAGAAAAATATCATCTCTATGACTTGAAAATTCAACAATTTTGTTGAAAGCTGTACTATTTTGTTGGAAGTTATTTCGTTTTTGTTTACAATTAAAATTTTTTTTTTAATTCAATTTTCTGGTTTAAATTAAATTTTGCTGTGACTACAAATTTGTTCTTTTGGGTTGAAAATTTGAGGATATAGATTTTTAGATAATTCTAAATTTTTCCTGCTTATTTAAATACCAAGTTTGTTCCGCAACTTGGCACCGACCCATTTCGCTGACCAATCTCTCTAGCAAGAACCCCAGATGAAGAGTTTCACAAAGTCATCATATAAAGCTTTCCACTCTGACCCATTTCAAATAACTCCTTACATTTTTTTTGTACACAAAATGATTTTTTATTAATTTTTTTCTAGTGCTTCTGGTTCTGGTTTTTGGCTGAAGTTAAGTCTATTTTTTTTAAACAACTGTTTTGGTGGGAAATCAAACTATTAAGTTAAAAATTCAATAACCTTTTTAAAAAGCTATATTATTTATTCAAAAATTCAACTGTCTTGTTGAACATTTGTCTTTTCAAGTAGAAAATTTCTACTTTTGGATTCGAAATTCTTCATTTATTGTAGAATAGTAATAATTTTTTTTGTAAATTAATCTTTCTAGATTGAAAGTTATCATTTGTTTGTTTACAAATCTCTATGACTTGAAAATTCAACTATGTGGTACAAACTTTAACTATTTTGTTGAAAATTATTTTGTTTTTGTTTGAAATCTTAAATATTTTTTTAATAATTCAATTGCTTGGTTTAAATTAAATTTTTCTGTTACTGAAATTTTGTTCTTTTGGGTTGAAAATTTAAGTATATAAATTTTTAGATGATTCTAGAATTTCCCTGCTTATTTAAATAAGAAGTTTATTCCGCAACTCTGCACCGGCCCATTCCGCTGATCAATCTCTCTAGTAAGCACCCCAGGAGAAAAGTTTCAGAAAATCATTATGTGAGGCTCTCCAATCTAAACAAAATAATTTTTTATCAATTTTTTTCTAGTACTTCTGGTTCTGGTTTTTGGCTAAAGTTAAATCTATTTTTTTAAATTCTACTGTTCTGGTGGGAAATCGAACTATTAATCTGAACATCCAACAACCTCGTTAAAAAGCCATATTCTTTATTTAAACATTTAACTGTTTTGTGAAACATTTGTCTTTTCGGATAGAAAATTTGTAACTGTTTCTTGTAAATTCATCTTTCTAGATTGAAAATTACCTTTTGTTTGTTTACAAATGAACCAGCTTAGAAAAAAATCATCTCTATGACTTGAAAATTCAACTCCGACCCATTTCGCTGACCAATCTCTGTAGCAATCACCCCAGGTGAAGAGTTTCACAAAGTCATCATGTAAAGCTCTCCAGTTTGACCCATTTCAAATCCCTTTTTGCATTTTTTTGTACCTTATCTTTTTTTTAAGACAAAATAAATTTTTTATTTTTATTTTTTTCTAGTGCTTCTGGTTCACTGTTGAATTTGGGCTCTGCAGACAAAATGGAGAATTAAAAGCCTATGGAGCTGGCCTGCTATCATCTTTCGGAGAATTGGAATATTCTTTGAGTGGAAAACCGGAATTGCGACCTTTTGAACCAGCGAAAACAGCAATTCAAAAATATCCAATCACAGAATATCAGCCAGTTTATTTTGTGGCGGAAGATTTCGAGGATGCGAAGGAAAAGATGATGTGAGTATTCAATTTCCACATAAATAGATCAGTATTTTCATATTTTCTTATCATAATTCTTAAAATGACGAGACGCATTTTGTCAGCATTTTTTTTTATTTCCTGATCAAAACATCTTCCCTTATTGCCTTATTATTCTGCAATTCTTTTCGTAATTGTCTTTTTTTTCTCATGAGGAAACTGATATGGAAATTACGTATGAGATATGTTTGTCATAACTTGTTTTTCATTTATGTTGAGTCAATATTTACTGGTTCATTAATAGAGCAAATTGAAAACAGAAAATTTATGCAATTATAAAAAAAATCTTTAAAAAATAATGTTTAATTCCAGGCTGAACTTACACAAAACGAAACCTTCACATCATCGATTTTTTTTAATTTGATATCACAAATACGAATCCCCCCTCTGATTTTGAGAAAAATTTTATTTTATTATATTAATTAAAATTAATTAAAAATGTTATATTAATAATAATTGCGTAAGTGCCATATTAAATTTTAATTAAATATATAAAAATTGTTAAAAAATATTGAAATTCTAATGAAATAATGAATAATTGTGCAACAAAAAAATAAATTTTTAATGAAAGAGTTGAGTTTTCGAGATGAAAATTCGAATATTTTGGAAAACGATTGATTAAGCCCGAAAAGATATTTTCAACCTAAAAAGATTAATTTTCATCCAAAAAATTGTCTGTAAAAAAATATGAACTTTTAATCCAAAAGATGGAATTTTTAACAAAAAATTTAAAATTTCTAATAAAAAGATGACTTTTGAATAAAAAGTTAAGTTTTTAACCAAATAAATAAATCTGCAACCTAGTAAGTGAATTTTTAAAGGCAAAAAAGTAATTATTAAATAAACAGTTGCAGTTGCAACTAAATAAATAAATTTATACAAATTGCACAAGTTTTTGAAAAAATAGTTGAATTTACAAACAAAAACAGTTTTAATTTGAACCATATATTTGATTTTTTAAATATAATATATTTTATAATTATAATATTATATAATTATAATATTTTATAAGCATTTGAAACCAAATAATGCTTTTAAAAAATGGATTTTTCAAGCAAACTAATACATTTCTAACAAAATAGTTAAATTTCCAACAAAATATTTGAATTTTGAACGAAATAATTAAATTTTTAAACAAAAATTATAATAGTTGATATTTAAACCAAAAAAAGATTTTAATTTTATATCAGAAATACCTAAATTCGACTAAAAAAGACGAATTTTTACCAAAATACTTCAATCATCAGCTAATAATATTTTTTCATCAAAAAATGAACTTTAAAAAAAAAAGGCTAATTTTTTGGAAAAAAATGAATTTTCGACCAAGAAGTTCACTTTTAGCTAAAAAGTTAATTTTCCCCCAAATATTTCCATTTTTACGATAATCATAGAATTTTTAATCCAAAAAGATCAAGAAGAATAATTTTTACCAAAAAAACTAACTCAGAACAAAATAAATTAATTTTAAAAAATTGCACAAGTTTCTGACAAAATAGTTATAATAAAAAAACTTAATAATTTTAAACTATATATTTGTTTTTTCAAATATATATTATTTTATAATTATAATATTATATAAATACAGTATTTTTTACTCATTTGAAAATAGTTAAATTTACAACAGATATTTAAATTTTGAACAAAATAATTAAATTTTTAAACAAAAATTATAGTAGTTGATATTTAAATAAAAAAATGATTATAATTTTATATCAGAAATACCTAAATTCGACGAAAAAAACGAATTTTCACCAAAATACTTGAATCATTAGCTAATAACATTTGTTCATAAAAAAATGAAATTTAAAACCAAAAAGACTAATTCTATGTAAAAAGTTGAATTTTTGACGAAGAAGTTCATTTTTAGCTAAAATTTAATTTTCCCCCAAATAGTTTAATTTTTATGATAATCATAGAATTTTCAAACCAAAAAGATGAATTTTTCAAAAAATAGTTGAATTTTTAACCCAAAAAACGAATATTCCAAAAAACTTATAAATTTTGAACAAAAGAGATGATTTTAAACAAAATAGTTTAATATTAAACTAAAAATTATTAATTTAAAACCCAACATGAATTTATATTTAAATTTGCATTTAATAATATTGATTTTCGGAAAGAAAAGAAATTTCAACAAAATAGTAAAATTTCTAACCATAGAGATTGATAGGCAAATAATAAAATAAATTACAAACAAACTAGTTCAACTTTAAGCTAAGAATTTTAATTTTGAATCAAGAAGAATAATTTTTTACCAACAAAAACGAGCTTAGAACAAAGGAAATGAATTTTAAAACAATAAAGATT